>PVIA01006767.1:0-92587 GCA_004024845.1 Tonatia bakeri
GTGTGGGGGGGGGGGAGTTGTTGATATGAGAGAGAAACATCTAACAGTTGCCTCCCGTAACATGCCCCAACCGAGATTCGAAGCCAGCACCTAGGCATGTGCCCTGACAGGGAATTGAACCTGCAACTTTTTGGTGTGTGGGACGATGCTCCAACCAACTAAGCCACCCGGCTAGGGCAAACGCAGCACTCCTTTCCAACACCACAGTGGGTGTCCTCACTGATGTGATAGGACAAGGAAAGGAAATAAAAGATGTGCAGGTTGGGAAGGAAGACGTGACACTGTCTTCGCTCACAGAGGACATGACTGTCTGTGTAGAGACCCGGAAAGAAGTGACAGAAACTCCTGGAACCAATAAGCAGTCACAGCAAGACCGCAGGACAGCAGGTTCATGAACAGAGGCATCCGCTTTCCTATGCAACTAACAAGTATGAGTGCAGATTAAAAACACAGCGCCATCTACATTAGCACACACAGGAAAAGGGGCTTAGGGATAAATGTCATGAAATGTGCACGAGAGCTACGTGAGGAAAGCCGCAAAACTCTGACGAGTGAGATCAAAGATCACACCAAATGGAGACGTGTTCCCTGCTCACGGACAGGAACACTCAGCATGGTCGAGAGGTCAGGCCTCCCCGACTTGGTCTGCAGGCTCCGTGCCGTCTAACCGAAACCCCTGCGACTCACCCTGTGGGTGCCGACAGGCTGATTCCAGGGTTTAAAAGAAGAGACAGGCCCTGGCCAGGTGGCTCAGCTGGTCAGAGCGTCGTCCCAATACGCCAAGGTCTCGGGTTTGATCACGGTCACGGCACACGCAAGAATCAACCAATGAATGTGTAAGTGGAGCAACCAGTCCATGTCTGTCTCTCTCTCATCAACAAATAAAAATGTTTAAAAGAAGAAGAGGAGGAAGAGGAGGAGGAGATGAGGGAGCCAGAACAGCCGACACCAGCAGAGTGGGAACGAAGCTGGGGGTGGACACAAAACTCCAGGCGTCCTGCAGACCTACGGCCATCACGACAGGCGGAGCTAGGGAAAACACAGACAAAACAGAGCCCAAAACACACCCTCGTGGGCACAGCGCTGGCTGTGACAGAGGAGCAGAGGCAGCTCTGTGGAGCAGAGACAGTCTCAGCAAAGGCGCTGAGACCGGGGACAGCCGGGGGCAGAGAAACAAGCCTGGACCCAGCCTCTCACCTGTGTCGAGGGCACTCAGATGCACCACGTGCCCAGACAAAACAGGCGACCATGCACCTCCTGGCGGCCACCACGGGAGAAAACCCCGACGACCGGGTCTGCCAGGCCATCGGATGCAGTGCCAGAAGCATAACATGAAAGAAAAACGCTGGACTCAGAATCAGCGGGACTTGGTCAGAACTTAAAACTTCTGCCCTCTGAAAACCGCAGTTCAGACGATCAACAGACAAGCCACAGACTGGGAGAAAATGCTTGCAAACACACATTTAATAAGGAACGTGTATCCAAAACACTCGAAGAACCCCAAAGAGGCCAGAGAGCTGGGCACTCCCGGGAGGCTGCCAGGAGGGTTTCCATTTGCTCTGACTCCTTCCGGACATCGGCCCCTGTTCCGTGCTGTCCCCTCTGCATGCATCGTGGAAGCTGAACAGCCGTCTTGAGGACGAGGGTCAATGTGGAAAACCTTCAGTGAGGAGTCACCAAAACTGAGGGAGGCATGTGAGCCGCAGCCCCGAGGCTGGCCTGCAGGGAGTGCGGGGACACGGGGGCTGTGGGCCAGGACACTCCCAGATTACATCCCCTCTGCCAGCAGAGAAGGCGGGAGCTGATGGGCTCAAGGGCCAGGGCCCAGAAGGACCAGCGGTTGGTCCCCAGCTGCTGACCCACGGTGCATGGAGAGGTGAGGCCACCCCTACTGTGTCTGTCCACCTGTGAGATTTCCTACCCCTCACAGAAGTGACAGCCCCCTCCCTGGGCCTGGTCTGTCTCCACAGGGCCCTCCTGCTTCCTCCGGTTTGGCCAGCAGAGGGCAGCACGCTGCCGCTGAAAGGCGCCAGCCCCCTCCCCTCTATCCCCCCACCCCACACACACACCCCTGGACCACAACCAGGGTGGCCAGCAGGCCAGCAGCCACAGCCTGTCTGCCTGGTGTCCATTGCTATGTCACGGTGACTGGGAGGGCTGGGGCCACAGCAGGACTCCCCAGATCTGAGGCCTTGCTGATGAGAAGAGATCACATTTAGACACACGTGACAGTTTCCAGAGCCTGGTTCATCTCTCCTTCTGACCTCACGACCACTGGAGGCCAGCAGAGCTGTGCAGAGGCTCCCCCACCGAGGACACAGACACAGATGCAGGCTGGAGGGGCAGATCAGAGCTCGGATCCTGGCGACCTGGCCCATGACCCTGGGGCAGACGCACTGGCACCAGCAGGGCTTGGGGCCAAGGCCTCATCCCCAGCTCCCCAAATGGAGGTCACCCGGGGCACATGTCCATCCAGTTGTACCCCCACTTCAGCATAACCCCCAGTCCCCTCTGCAGCATGAACCCCGAGTTCATGACCACATGCTGGGATGAGTTTTAGAGCTCAGGCTGAAAACAGTCCCATGAAGGAGGGCTGGTCAGTCTTGGGTCAGGCAGGGAAGACGCATTCTTGCATCGTGTGTTTCCAGCTGGTTCTGGATCTCACCACCCTGAGCTCCAGCAGCAGGCCCTGAAACGCAGCGCTCCGGGGTAGGTGTCCCACCCTCATGACGGACGTCTCTGCACCACCGTCACCCCAGACAGAAAGGGGGCATCCCTGGGAAAGGGCACATTGGAGAGGTTTCCCAAAAAGAAGCAGAGCTGAGCTCGAGACAGAAGACCAAGGCGCAGCTCCCCAGGCCCTCCCTACAGGCCAGCCAGAGTCCTCTGTTCAGTCCAGCTGACACCTCTCCCGGCAGGAGCTGCCCAGGCTCACGCTGCCCAGGAGCCCTGGAAACATAAAGGCCTTGTTTAAACACACAAAATTCCTTTGTGACTGAGGCGGATGGAGGAAGGTCCGACATGCACTGCACACAATTCAAACTCAAACAGGCGCCTAATAAAGAAGAATCACAAGGCAGACTGCACTGCATGCCTTCTACTCTGATCTGTTTGCTGACACAGGGTTTCAGACCGCTTTAGGTCTTCCTAATTCTCAAAGCAGAGAGCAAGCCATATTCCAAGCGTCATTAAATGAAGTACTTTTATCTTCTAAGTGAAGTTTCCCACCCTGGTTGGCATGGCTCAGTGGTTGAGCACTGGCCTGTGAACTGAAAAGTCACCAGTTCGAGTCCCAGTCAGGGCACAGGCCTGGGTTGTGGGCCAGGCCCCCAGTAGGGGGCATACGACAGGCAACCACACATTGATGTTTCTCTCCCTCTCTTTCTCCCCTCTTCCCCCCTCAAAAATAAATAAATAAAATCTTAAAAAAAAAGAAAAGAAATGAAGTCATCCCCATCCATGAATTATTTCTTAAAAAAACACTTAAAACAAGCAAGTGTTTTTCTCACTTCAAGTATCGGGTCTAAAAATGAGGACCATCCCGTCATTGAGGGTGTTGCACAGGCTTCACAGCGAAGGGTTGCACTCACTGACTGCAATTCTCCCGTCTTCTCTTAAACCCGCTCGAAACAGATCTGCACCTGCCACCGCAGGCCGTCCAGGTGCAGGTCAAGGCCGGCACCGCCACCACAGCCAACGCTCGGCAGATCACTGCCTCCCCCGTCCTCGCCGCGCCCGCCACACGGCCGTTCTCCGGGAGCCCACCGCCCCGGTGGCCACTCCCCCTCCTCCGGGGCTCTGCCTTCCGTCCTCTTCCCCACCTGCCTCTGCCCGCGGTAAGCTCACCTAGTGTCTCAGACTGCTGTCAAGGACGACCGCAGACGTCCCGGGGAAAGGAAATATGTGAGGCTCGCCACGGCGGCGGGCGGGGAGGACGCGCTCAGGTGCGGCGCGTTCCAGGAGGGACCGGAGCGGGACGCCCCGCCCTCCCATCGGAGCGCGCTCTCATTGGTCGAGGCGCTGGCTGGGGCGGGGCCGCCGGAAGCCGCCCGTAAACCCCCGAGAAGCTTGCGGCGCGCGACAGCGCCGCGAGTGGTCTTTGAGGAATCGCGAGGTCCCGGGTTCACAGCCCGCGCCCTGAAGCGCCCCCTTCCGGGCTCCCAGCGCCGCACAAGGCTGTTCGCGCAGGCGCAGTCGGCGAGGTCCGGCAGCCACTGGCCTCCCTGGCAGCCCAAGGCCCCGCCCCCCGGCGCCGGGGAGCTCTAGGCGGCCCCGCCCGCGGCTGCGGAGGAGGCGGAGGGGGATGACGTCATTGATCTGGGCGACGGGCATTGGGCGCCATTTTGAAAAGGGGGGAAAAAAATCCCTCCTCGGCGGCGGCGGCGGCGGCGGCGGCGATAGCGGCCTGGCTGAGGTGCTGAAGCAGCAGCTGCGCGGGGCCGCCTGCTTCGTCCGCCGCCGCCTCGGCGCCCGCCGGCCGCCCGGCCATGGCAGGTGAGGACCCGCGCGGGGGCGAGTGGCCGGGCCGAGGCGGGAGGCGCGGGCGGGCGGGGCCGCGCGGCCTGACGCGCCCGGTGTGTTCGCAGGAGCCGGCGGCGGCGGCTGTCCCGCGGGCGGCAACGACTTGCAGTGGTGCTTCTCGCAGGTCAAGGGGGCCATCGATGAGGACGTGGCGGAAGGTAAGGACGCGCTCTCCCGCATCCCTCCCCGCCCCTCAGTCCCCGGGGTCGCTGCCGTGGCCGCCTGGAGCGTGCGCGCCGAGGTCCGAGCCGCAGACCGCAGCTGGGCGCGGGCCGTGCGCGGAGCCAAGGTCACGGCGCTGCTCGCCCTCGGCCCTCCCGCCGCAGGTGGCTGCCGCCCGCCTCGGTGGCGCTGGAGTCGCTGCAGACCCTCGCGGCGCGGGAACCCGGACCGGGCGGGACCGGGGCCGGGGTTCCTGCTCCTGCGCCCTGCGGGTCTGGGGCAGGTGGTGGGCGCGGTGCTCCCGTCTCCTCCCACTTCTCCGGGGACTTGGCGTTGTTTTCCGACCCCCAAGGGGGCCGGCGCCGAGGCCCGGGGCTGCTCGTCGGGGACCCGCGGGGACCGTCCTCCCGCACCGCCCCCCAGCCCGGAGACCCCGCCCCCCCCGGACGAAGGGGGCGCGGACCGCAAAGCGAGGCGGCTCCGACCCGGGAGTCTTCGAAGACGGCGGCGGCTGCAGGCCGGGGCCAGGCGGCCGCCTGGCTCCTCCTCGCTGGGCTGCGCGGCTCCCGGGCTCGCGGCGGGCGGGCAGTGGCCGTGGGGCGCGGGAGGGGCGCGCTCCCTTTAAAGGAACCCGTGGGAACTCGGTTCTCCGAGTGACCCGACGGGCGCTGTTAGCGGCCCTAGGGGGCGAGGACCGTCTCCCCGAGGGCGGGGTCCAGGCTGTTCTGCGCGGGCCCGCTCCCTGCGGCTCCGTCACTGGGCTGCGGCTGTGTCCGTCGTGGGCCGCGGTCGGTTCCGAAGGAGGACAGCGAGACCTCGGGCGGCCAGGGGCAGCTCCGCAGTGGGAGCTGGGGTGGGGGGGCCGGTCCGGCCCCGAAGGGAGGCGCTCAGGGCAGCGGCCAGCAGCGCGTGGGAACCCCGCGGTGCGGGGGCGGTCCCCGTCTCCCTCGGGGGCGTGGCCATGCGGAGGCTGTTCCTTTCCGTTGCGCTTCATCTGGCCGTGCGGGAGGCTTGGCCGCGGCTCCCAGGGTGGGCGGGAGAGGGCTGCTGGCTGGGGCGTCGGAGCAGTTGTGTTCTCAGTGGGGGTCGCTTTCTGGAAACTGTCAGGGGTGGGGTTTTCACGCGTGGTGTGTAGGCGCGGTCACCCGGCACTACTTCCCTTGGACGGCCTGCCGTGGGGAGCATCTGCCGATGCCGCCCGCCCGCCCGCCTGTATCAGCGCCCTTGGCTTGTGTGTCCTCAGCAGAGCGTGAGCTTCTCAGCTGGGAGGTTCGGCGCCCCAAACCCCAGCCCAGCCCCTGTAGAGGCCCCATGCAGGAGGTCACCACCGCGCAGGGCCACTGCGTGTGAGGTTCCGGAGGTCGCTCCAGGTCACCTGTGTCTGTCACCTCACACAGCCCGGGGAAGGCAGGGACCACTCATGGTTTTCCTGTCTCAGATGCACAAGCCAGGGCCGTCCTTGCCCTGCCCTGTGCTACTTCCGCGACTGTGACCGTTGGTGGCCAGTACGCCGAAGCCCCGCTGTGGGCTGTGGCAGCTCTGGAGCACCGAGGCTCTCACCCCCGGAAACTGCGGGGCGTGGTGCCTGAAAGCAGATGAAATGATGTCCTGTTAAGGGTCGCCTGTCCAGACCCTGTCAGGTGGTAGTGAGGGCTGGAGGACAGCCGGTCTAGAGGATGTGCAGCAGATGTGCGGGGACGAGGAGTAACGGAAACACCTGCATGTCAGGCAGATGACGTGGAACCTGCTGCCCAGCGGCTTTGTGGTGGCGGAGCTGCCTTCTCCCAGGGAGATTTGGGTTCCCCTTCGTTTGCACAAAGGTGGGGGGTGGCTGGAGGAGGGCTATGTAATGAGCTGTCCCCTGGTTTCATACGGCTTTTCATATAAGTTGGTAACAACTAGTTCCTTTCATCTCAACTTGTAGTTTTAAGTCTCTGTTTTTTATTTGATGATTTTGTTTTAATCAGTGTTTTAATCCGTGATCTGATCTAGTGCTTTAAGTTAGACAGTCTTATAGAGAAATGATGTTGAAAGAGACTGAAGGTTTATCTGCGTGACTCAGGCGACAGTCCAGGGCCCTGTGTGAGCAAGCTGGTATCCGAGGAGCCTGGGAGGGCCAGCCCTCCTGAGGGGTTCACATGGGTGCCACAGAGGAGGAATTGGTCGAGTGGGGGAGTGGTAACAAGGATGGGGTCCTTGGGTGTCAGTACTGGGAAGCTCTGTGTTCCAGTGAGCAGGGGAGTGGTCCGACTGCAGAAATGCAGTGCAGCTGGGCAGGTAAAACTTCCGGTCGGAGTCATTATTTTTGGGTGGGACGACTGATTTTTTTCTTGTGTACAGAAATGGCATTCAGTATTTATCACTGATTTTTTTTTTCATTAAGTCACAATGGGACTCTGGTTATTTGAATTATTCCCTGTCTGATGTCTGTATTCCACCTCAGGATTTCCATTTGCTTAATGCTTACCCTGATACCTCAGAAAAGCACGTTCTGGGGAGAGCCGTCACAGAAGAGAATGGTTTGGTGGCGTGCTTGCAGTTAGTGTGGGGATCCATGAGCACAGTCTGCCTTTGGGAGTCAGACACAGAGGTTCCTGTAGTGCGCTCGGCACACTTATTGAGCCCAGGTTCTACGTTGTGATGTCTCTGAAATCAGGCTGCATGTACAGAACGCTTCACTGGTGTTGGCTGTGCATTCACAAGGTTTGTAGTAGTGTTAAATCGTACTTCCTGGTTTTAAAGATTTTATTTATTTCTAGAGAGGGGAAGGAGAGAGAGGGAGAAAAACATCAGTGTGTGGTTGCCTCTCACACGCCTCACACTGGGGACCTGGCCGCAACCCAGGCATGTGCCCCGACTGGGATTTGAACTGGTGACCCTTTGGTTTGCAGGACGGCACTCAGTCCACTGAGCCACACCAGTCAGGGCACGCTCCTTGATCTTAGAAGTCTATTGTTTCAGTGGGAAGTTCTGGGTTTGCTGTGACTGCCAGTTATTAAGTCTGAAGGGCTGTTCAGAACGTTAGCTTCCTTATCTAGAAATTGCATCAGAAGATGTTAGCTAAGATCAAACATTGTGCAGTGCTTTTGTGGCCTGTAAATTGTTGCAAATGTTGGGTACAGCTGTTAATTAATTTTCATGTATTTTAAGGTGTTTTGTTGTAGCTATATTTAAGTGTAAAAAGAGCAGTTTTTTGTTTTTTCCTGACCTCTTTCCAATCTCTCCACTCATCCCAGATCCCTCCTCTTGTGCCTGACCTCCAGTTTTTTGCATTATTTTTCCATGATGATTCTCATCCCTTCTGTTTTGTTCATATGCCTTTGCTAGCATAGAATCTTCTTTTTATCTTGTGTATCCTACCCACCCTTCCAAATCCATCTCAGAGCCCGCTTCCCCAGTGAGGCAGGAGCTGGTCGGCCACCCCAGCCCAGCACTCTGCATCACGGTCCGACTTGCCCCTTCACTGTCACACCAGCATGTGCGGCAGGTGGCTGTGTGCTGTGAGCCTCGGTTTTCTCGGGGCGGGGGGGGGAGGCTTGTCTCTTCCACCTGGTGTGAATTGGGTTGTGGAAAGGCGTTGCAAATCTGTTTCAAACCTCTCACTGTCCGTGTGTTAACTTGCCAGGTTACTTGCCTTGAGCTGGCTCCACTGTAGAACAGGTGCTGTCCCCTGTGAGCGTTAACAGGGTCGACGATAAGAAGGTCCCAGGTAATGCAGGGAAGGCTCTGGCAAGCAGGCCACACGTGGTAACTGTCACCCTGGCGTCTTACAGAGGAGGGTCACTTCTCCGCCTTTCTCCAGGGAGTCAGTTTCAGAGCATGAAAGGTATGGGGCTGGCTTCCAGTGGAGTTCATCTTAGAAGGCCACAGCAGTGTCCTGAGGGCTGCAGGTGCTGGGTGTTGGAACACAGAAGTCCTGCTCCTGCCTCCCTGAGCCCTCTGCTCAGACAGACTGACCAGCACGTGGGCCACTGCACTGTTCTAAGAGCAGGGCTGGCAGCTGGTCTCGAGAATGGGATAGAAGTGCCTGAACAGAGACGGGGGTGGGGGGTAGGGGGACTGTGGGTAGGAAGAGAAAGAAAGGGAAGGGGAGAAAATGCACTAAATGCAGGGGGCTGGAGTGGAGATTGGAGAGAGCGTGGTGCGTTCTGGGAAGCCAGGGTGCTTGGTGGGGGCAGGTCTGCAGGGTCCTGGGGTGCTGAGCGGAAGCCTTGCCCGTCATGCTGAGGATTTGGCATTGCGCCGCCAAGTGATTGGGAGAATAAGCTGTTAAGATTTTAAGCAGAGGAGGGACATCGACTGGATGGTTTTTTAGGAACGTCATTCTGGCCAGTGGTGGAATAAGAACGGAGGCAGAAATGCCAATTATCGCATCGCCGCAGTAATAAAGCCTGGGAGCGTGGGCCTGCTCTGAGGCAGAGGCCTGCCGCCTTGTTGGGAAAGGGCAAACAGGGAGCGTCCGAGGCTTCACAGACCACTCTGTCTCCGTTGTAGCTGCCGGGCTCAGCTCTGTCCTTTGAGCGGGAAGCAGCTGGAGTCCCCACTCAGGAGTGGCAGGGTCAGGTGGGGCCCCACGCCGCCTTTGGCCAGCCCTGGGCCAGACCAGTGGTTCTTGGCCTGTGGTCCCGAGATGACCCTCGAGCTTTCATTCACATGGGGTATAACTGTCACTATTTCTTATGTTTGAAATCAAAACGAAACAACTAAAAGTGTGTTTTTTCACTTTAAATTGACCCATTATGTGTTAGCATAGCATTTTTCATGAAAAACAACCGACTTGGTGCAGAGAGTGACGTCATTTTGCACTTTGCAAACTCCATAAGTGCAGGGCTGAGTAGAAGACAGCTGGATTCTCAGATGTGCTTCTGGTCCTGTCTGTTGCACTTGTCTAATTGGAATACATGAAGAAAATTTGGCATGAACTTACATGTAGTTAGAAGAGGAAGGGGTGACATAGCTGCCTGCTATAGTCGATGCCCTTCTTTAATAGAGCAAAACTGGAGGTGATGGTTTCCTCAGGTTTGGTTACACTACAGAGCCCGAAACTGTCCATGGACTTTTTGTTTTGTTACATTAAAACCCACAGTTCTGTTGTGTACTCCAACTGGATCTCTTACTCATGCGTGAGACTTGGTAACATCACACCTGGGTCACTGGGAAATTTCGTTCCTACACTGAATTGTTCAGATTATGTAAGTGTTGATCCATTTTGCTATGCAAGACCAAAGAAAAACCACATTTGTTAATATCACCACTGACCTCATCAGAAAAGTCTTGCAGTGAGAAGCTGTCAGATTAATGGTAATGGATACAGTTTTCCAGAATTCTGATTTTCTCCTGAAAGCTTGGATTTTATGATTGGCAATAAACACTGTCACTTAGCTGTCTTCTGTGAAGTGAGAGGCTCACTTTGTTCACTTTCAAGAAAAATTCTGCCAAATACCAAAGTCTGAACCGCCACGGTTGGTCGGCTGCGCTCTCAGATGACAGTAGCGTCCCTGAAAGGGGGGCGGTGGAGCTGGCAGCACAGACACCTGTGTGCACTCTCCTCAGGGCAGCCCCCACACCACGATGCCGCAGGCTGCTTTGTGCACGTGCCCCTGTGCCACCAGAAGTGGTGGAGACACGCCTCCTGAAGCGTGGGGACTGAGTACAGTGTGTCCGACCGTCTGTCAAGGACGAAGCTGCCTGTGAGTGGCATGAGCCACACAGACTGTGCTGTGCTGGGGCTGAGGTGCCAGCAGTTTGTACCACATGGCTTCGCGCCTCCAGGCAGATGACACCCGGCAGAGACAGCAAACGATGCACTGGCCTTAGGGAAGCAGTTTGGCCACATGGACCCCTGAGAGGTTCTCAGGGTGCACAAGGGCCCACGGACCACGTGCCAAGAATTGCCAGTAGGACACTTGCTGGTAGCAGTGGCAGTAACAGAACAGGGCGGCTTTCAGGGTGGACTGTCCCCCTCGTCTTCACTGGGCTTTACTGTTTCTGTTTCAGTGTGCAAGCGCAGAGGGCTTGTTAAAGACAGTCAAGTTAAACAGACGCATAAACAGTAAAAGTGGAAGTGTCTCTTCATTCTGCTGCTGTCCTGGAGTCTTCCCCAGACGTGCCTAATCTGAAGTGTGTGTGTTTATTTTTAGACTACTCCTTATGCATTTATTTAATTTTATGTTAAAATGTAGTTAGTATGTGAGCAGTAATTCTTTTATTCCTTACAAATGTGAATCTTACAAACATTGTTTTGCAACTTACTGCTCTGTGTTTCTGGTCTGCACCTTGAGACCGGCCGGTGACCCAGCGGCCAAGGAGCTGCGTGCACACTGGAGCTCCTGTGACCGTTGCCGCAGCCACTCAGCCTGTGAGTGCCACGGTCGCCCTCGATTCACAGACAGGGCTCTGGATCTCAGTCGAAAGTCACAGCTTGAGTGGGTGCGAGAGCCCAGATAGTCCAGGGCCCACACACTGAGACCTTGCAGCTGTGCTCCCTTCTTGCAAAGCTTTGTCTGATTCTGTCCATGTCCACACAGCAGTTTGTCATTCAGATTAGCTCATTTATTGAACTGGTCCCTCTTGTCGGTCTCCGCTTTTTGCTGTTACCACAGATGCTGCCGCAGGGTCTGGTCCTCCACCTGCCCCATGCAGGTGTTCCCATGGCCGGACTCCTAGGAGTGGACGCACTGCCGGGGGCCACCCATGTGTACACTGTAACACTGTAGAACTGCCCTTCAGAGGCAGCGCCAACTCACACCTTCCCCAGGGCACTTCTCCCCACCCGCGCGGAGAGCGTCAATCTCTGAAGTTGGCTGCTTCGGTGGCACGTCCAGTGTCGGAATTTGTGTTTCCTTACCGGTTGTGCCATTGAGATTCCTTCACTGCCTCCATTCTTCTCGTAAGTTCTACTGTGCTTTGTGAAAATTAAATTTTTAAAGCCATCTATGTGTTATGAATATTAATCTCTTTGAATTTTTTATTATTAACCTTGAATTTTAATTTTTTTGCCCCCATTTCATACACTCTCCTACCCAAAGTTCAATTAAGTCTACTATAGGTGTGTCTTTTTTTCTTTTTCTTTTTTGAGAGGGGAAGGGAGAAAGGGAGAGAAACATCATTGTGTGGTTGCCTCTCGCACACCCCCAACTGGGGACCTGGCCCACAAATCAGGCATGTGCTCCCACTGGGAATCGAATCAGCAACCTTCTGATTCCCAGGCCAGTTGGCGTTCAATTCAGTGAGCCACACCAGCCAGGGCAAGTACTTTTTTTTTCCTAAACAGACACTTCAGCAGAGCTGACAGACTGTGACTTTTCCCAAACACAAGTGACACTCAGCCTGTTTCCCCATAACCTCTCTGGCTGTGGTCCCCTCCTGCTGGGACTGCTGTCTCCAGGGGACTCTCTGGGGGCCTGAGAGTCTCCCTCTTGTCCTTGGCACTCTGGGTGTCAGAGCATGCACCTCACCTGGGTCTGTTCCTCAGTCGGGCTGGCCGTCCCCGGGCTCCAGCAGTGTGGAACCCACGTGCTGCCACTGGGAAACTCCTTGGTCCTTTGGTGATTTCTCCTCTTGACCTTCTGGAACTCGCTAGCTGGGCGATGGGACCCCTCACCTGACCCTCTGATTCGCTGTTATTCCCAGTTGGCCCTCTCTATCTTTTTGCTGTTCCCTTTGGACGCGGTTCGAAGTTTTAAATTCTTGTTGTGCTTTTGAATTTCAAGGAGCACTTCCTTGTTGCTTTTTCTGTCTCACCGCACACTGCTGGGGCTCCAGGGACCCGGCTGTGGGCACTGGCCTCCTGCCTAGGAGTCCCGCCCTGGGCCAGAGGGATGCAGTGCCCAGGGCCTGCTCCTCTGCCAGACAGCCGGCTCCACAGACTGCGGCCAGGCCCACTAGGTTAGTGCCAAGGCGTGCTTGGTAAAAGTGGCATCTGGCCAGCACAGGGCCGTGAACTGTTTCTTTGACATTTTATTGCCACTCTCTCCCTCTCTCCTGCACGTTCCTTCTTCGCTTCGGGTTTCCTCTTACAAACAAGCCAGTCCTGAGCTGCGGGTCCAGGTTTCAGATGGAGCCACTCTGGACCCACAGGCACTGTCTGTGTGCAGGTGGGCTTTTTGGCTGCCTGCCTAGTGGGTCATTTCTTTAAGGACCGTGTGGGTTTGACCCTTCATGGCTTCTCTCCAGGGCTTTGTCATTTGGGAGCGGAACCCTGGGAAAGGAGGAAAACAATTCCCTTCTGGCGGTCAGCATTTGGGACGCAAGAGCTGGATTAGCTGTGTGCTCCCACCTGCCAGGATGGGGCAAGCATGGGGGCCCAGCAGTTCTGAACAGATTCGATTTAGTCAGTCCCTGCCTCTCCGGCCCCGCCCCTCCTGGTTGCCTCGTGGGCAGGGCCCCTTTGGTTTCCTGCTGCCACCCTGGGGTGGTGGGAGGGCATGGAGATGCGCAGCAGCATGCTGTCCACTGCCGCCTCAGAGTCTGAGTGGGCTTACAGGGCTGCCGAGCACACTGTGCTCGTTCTGAGCCCACCAGGCATGGCACGAGGCGTGTGCCCCAGAATGGGCTGTTTGCACGGTGCCCAGCAGCCTTGCTCCACAGGGCCACACGGAGGGTGGATGGGGCTGTGTGCTGTTGTGCAGGGCTTGGTCCTTTCAGGTGCCAGCTCAGTGCCCTCGGTCAGTGTGGGACTTCTGCTGTTAGCGTCAGCCTGGTTTCGTAAAGGAGTGTTACCACGTTAGATTCATGGCAGTAATTTCAGTTTTGTTGGTTCTATAATTTCGTTAGTGTTTAGTTTGCATATTTATTTTGATTTTAGAGCTCTTGTAAACTCTAGAAGATTTTTCTGTTTTCAGGTTTATATGTATTACGAAGCTTAATGAAAATAATTCCTCACCCCCGACCATCACGGGACTTTTTCTTTTAAAAGAGTTAGTCTGTTTTAATTAGGTTTGACAGTCACTGACAGCCAGGATACCATTAATTACAAAATAGGGTGCACCCCTGGGAAAAATGACATGGATTTTGGCCCTTTTAGTCCAGGGCAGAATATCAGTTTCATTTAAGCAGAATAGGTTATCTTGAGTAATTTAGTTTAAAATCTGACGCTTCTAACAAGAAGCCAAATCCTTTTCCCAAGTCTGACTTTTTTTTTTTTTTTTAAGAAAAAAGAAATCCCAGGCAATAGAATTCAATATTTTTTTAAAGTTGGTATATGGTGCCAGTGCCATAAGGAATCATTTTATAGTTCTTTGATGAAGGTGTTTGTGCACACCTTTAAGAATTGTATTATAGTGTCACTGTATTGTGGGGGGCTCTTCAAGTAGTTTCAGCATTGGGGCCTGTTTCTGATTAGTGCAGATATCATGTGTGATAGCCATTCCGCACCAGACTTCAGTGGCCCTGGGGCCCCTCAGGCCGTAGTCATTTGCTGGTGGACACGCCCTTTGCACTGTTGCCCCAGGACCCTTCGATGTGAACCAGGCCTTCCTCAGAACAGCCAAGAGAGATGGCAGAGATCACAGCCCCTGGGGGGGAGACCACACCCACGCGGGGGTCATGGTTCCATGGGCCCTGGGGCAGAAGCTCAGGGCACAGTGCTGTTTCCTTGGAGTGGGGGTGGCACTTTTTTTTGTTTTGTTTTGTTTTGGATTCAGTGTCTGGTCCTTGTCACTCAAGCATTACACTTAGGACACCTCAGGGTGTGTCCAGCACTTGACTTTGTTCTCTATGTCCCCTAGGGAGCAGATTGTGTGTTGATCGAGTCAGAAGTCTCAGGTATCGCCCAACAGTGTCTCACTAGGTAGTAATGTTGTCACTGTCAGCGCGGTGACTTGACCCAGACAATGGGACAGAACCTGTACTGTCTGCAATGCCCTTTTGTGCAGAAGTCAGCCAAGTTACTGCATGGAAACCACAGCTTCTGCTTCTGTTACTGTTTTGTAGCAGTCAGGTTTATTTTAAAGTCTGATACAAGGCATGCATTATAAATTAGGCAGCAGTCTCCTAGGACCAGTTTTTTCTTTTCAGTATTCATTTTCTAGGTTTCTTCCCTCTGTCCTTACATGCAGACGACCCAGTCTAGACCAATCCTGTGCACAGGTCACGTGAGCAAAACCCGCAAATCCCTATGTGCTCATAGGTTCTGGGACCCAGAACCAAGAAGGGGCTGTGTGGTATTTACAAGTTTCCCAGGAAAACTTGACTATCCAGGGAGAAAATTTTATGTGTGCTTATCTTTTGACTTTTTTTTACTGATTTTTGATATTCACTTTGACATCTCTCACAACCGTAACCTGGTTAATTGCTTCTCTGTTTTATTGACAGCTGACATCATCTCAACTGTTGAATTTAATTACTCTGGAGATCTTCTTGCAACAGGAGACAAGGGTGGCAGAGTTGTTATTTTTCAGCGGGAACAAGAGGTCAGTAATTTACAACCCACACCCCCAAGGAAATGAGTAAACCTCCTCAGATCACTGACGAGGAAAGAAGCACATTCTGTTCTCCGTCTGTGATGTCACTTTAACTGTATAGACTCTTTTTTCCAGAACCATCTCCGGGTGATCTGTGCTCAGCCCAGTGCTGCCCAGCCATGGGGGTGTGGTCAGTGCCCTCGTCTTCATGGGCAGAGGAGAGTGTGTGTCTTGCCCACAGGTTGTCACGGTGCCGGGAGGGCCAGATGGAGGGAGTGGGTGGGCTGCTGTGTTGGTGTGTTCTCATCCTGTGAACGCCCTTCACCAGCGCCAGCCTGTGGTCCAGAGGTGCAGGGTGCTGCCTGGGACACAGTAGCAGTGGGGGTGTCTGGCCTCTCTTCCTCCTCCCCCCTTAAGGGCTATGCTGTCCGTACAGGAAGGGGAGGGTCCTCAGAACCGGCCTGTGAGCGGGGGGGGGGGGGGGGGGGGGGGGGGGGGGGGGGGGGGGGGGGGGGGGGGGGGGGGGGGGGGGGGGAGTCTCCCTCATGAGCGCTAGCTGCAGATCCCGCCTCTCTCTGTGGGGCCAGGGGGAGAAACCCCCGTTTCCAGCTCTGCACAGAGGGGTGGGGGCGACCTGGCCCAGCTCGCCCCTTCACTCCCGGGGCTCACCAGCCACTCCGAGAGCGCCTGGGAGCAGCAAGGTCACATCCCCATGCCGCTGCTCAGGCCGGGGCCCCCCCAGAGTGTATCTTGTTTTTCTGTGACAGACTCATGACTGGGCTCTCTGGCCCTTCCTGTCCGTTCTCTGGCAGATCGGTGGGCACTTCCTTGTCTCCAGATTCTGATCTGTCCATTTTTGTGGTAAAACTTCGGTATAGAGGCTCATGAGCCCTTGTTCTTTTTTCCAGGGAGGTCTGTGGGGCAGCACACACCACCAGAGGGGCACCGAGGGCGTCTGGGGCTGGCCCTGGCTCCTGACAGAAGGGGCGAGTTGCTGGGGTGGATGGGGAGGGACTCACGGAGTACCAGCATTGCGTTGTTAAAATGCATCCATTGAGTTCGGGTTTTCATTGTGGCCATGTAAATTTACAAAGATTTTAAATCCTGATTCTCTGATTGGGGCGGTAAGAATTCTTTTGTGAGTATTATATACATACAATCATTCATCTTCCTAAATCTTCACAGGCAGTTCAATAAGTTTACGGTTTAGCACTCTAATCACACAGGCCGGTCACCACAGAGCACAGCCGAAGAAGAGCTGTGTGCTCGACCCTTTTCAAGGGAAGCAGAGGGCGGCATTGTTGGAGTAGTGCCTTCAGCAGAAGAGTTATGCGCCCGATTGCTGAGTCAGCTGTCTTAAATTTAAGAGTTCAGGTGTAGCTCCCTAAAGTTTGCCACTTTAACAGTGTCCTTACAGAAAATGAATTTTGTCTTGTTTTTGTGGGTCATTGTTAAAGCTCAGAAAAATGAGCTTCAAATGTGAGACGGGTGGCAATGAAACTCAAGCATTGTTGACAGGTGTGTCGAATGGTACAGTAGTCAGAGGTGCCCTTGATACAGTCTCAGCACCTCCAGCATGAGACTGCACAGCTCTCAGCCAGAGGCCACCCCGCCCAGCGTCTGGGCCCTTAGGGAGCTCGGGGCTGCTGCTGGGCGCAGCGAGGGAGGGTGCCAGGTGCGGGGGACAGGGGCAGGAGGCACAGTCAGCACTGTGGGTATGAGCTGCTTTCCTTTGTAGCAGCAGAGCCCTCTGTCCAGGGAGCCCTGCCCCACATGCGTGTCTGCGGTGAGGGGGCTCGTGGACAGGGCTCTGCAGCCCCAGCACTGTGGAAGAGTCTGGGTGCAGCGGGCGTCCATGGGCCCATGGCAGCAAACTGCCCGCCCCATCCCCTCCTCGGCTTACCAGGCTCTGCTCAGTCCTGCTCAGAATGCAGTCCCCACAGAGCCCCTTCCTGTCACCGTCCCTGCCCTCGCCTCACCCAGTCCACTCGGGAGGGCCACTGGCTACTTCGGGCCTGTGCTGGCAGGGAGTGGCTGGGAAGTGCTGGTGGCACTTTGACACAGGTGCCTCATTTACTCGTTCACGTTCTGCTGTTTTCTTAGCAGACTGATGTCTTGAGGCTCAGGACTGATTGACTCTAGGTTTCCTTTCACTGCCTCGGTCCCGTTGTCCTTGTCTGTGAGGTGGAAGCACCTGTTGGGGTCTGCGTTTTTGTGGGGGGGGTTGTTGAAGAGGTAGCCCAGAGGGCACTCACCTGACACAGCACAGGGTGGGAGTCACAGGATAGAGATGGCCTGGCCCTGCTGACCGAGGGCAGCTTCCCGGCAGACAGCACATGCAGAGTCAGGCACCAGAGACGTGCGCATAGCCCGGGGCGGGTGGTTTCTGGTGATGCGTGATCTGATGCAGAGACGCAGGGAGGTGTCTGCCTGCACCCAAAGGCGAGCTCGGTCCGTCTTCGGTGACAGCCAGTGTGCAGTGTTACGTTGGTCCCAAGTGCACAACGTAGGATCAGACACATAGATCTCTAAGGACGAGACTATTTTAGATGCTCACTGTAGAGCAAGAAGTAACAAAATATTGATCTCCTTTGTTTTTAATCATGAAATGTTTGATATTTATGGAAAATACCATTGGCCATAGCGAAGATTTCAGAGATGAATGTAACTGTGCACGTGAACCCACCACGCAGATTTTGTTTATGAAAGGGAAAGAATACCCTCGCTGTGTGGATGAAGCTGTTGCTGTGCCCTCTCCGTTTTCTCCTTCCACGTTACCGCAAAACCAAGCTCGATGGTTTGCCTCCCAGAACTGGGTGATATTTGGGTGACAGCATGCATCTTCCCAAGCCAGGTTTTCTGCTTGCACTTCAGCATAAGGAGTTGTGCTGTGCGCTAAAAACTGGCGTGAGAGGTCTTCTTGTGCCGGGTCTCCAGGTGAGGGGCTTCCTGTGCCAGCTTATCTGTTACAGCTGCTGAGCGGTGTTCAGGGAATGGCCCGCCCTTGAGCAGACCTCACCCCTGTGGGTGGAGCCTCGGGGCTGGGTGGCTCTTCCAGCTGATGGCTGGGCCCATCCCTGCAGCAGGCAGACTCTACACAGTCACTTCTGCCCCTGCTCTTGCCGCTGCTTCCCCCGTCCCAGGGTGGGGGCAGCAGCCAGACCGGGTCCTGCATGGGGGCCTGGTGGTCCCAGAACCCCACCCGGTGACAGCAGAGGGGCAGGCACGTCTGCCCTGCTGTTGCACTTATGCAGGAGCTCAGTTCTGAGTGTCGTCTGTTGGACCGTTTGTTAACCCAGGGTTTTTTTAACTCTCAGAAATGGGTGTGGTCACTTGGCGTTGGAATTGGTAGTGCTAACATTTCTCCTGCGATGTGCTTGTTCATTAAAACAGCTTCCTATTTCCTTGCAGAACAAAAGCCGCCCTCATTCTAGGGGAGAATATAATGTTTACAGTACCTTTCAAAGTCATGAACCAGAGTTTGACTATTTGAAAAGTCTAGAAATTGAGGAAAAAATTAATAAAATTAGGTGGTTACCACAACAGAATGCTGCTCATTTTCTACTTTCTACAAATGGTAAGAGCTCTTATTTTCAATGGCTGTTTGCTTTAGGACTTTAATTCTCTATGTGTAGGTTCTTTTTTATTTTAACCTGTTCCAGAAGTTGTTTCTCCTTTAAACTTTGGGGGGAGGGTAATTATTCACTAGGAAGCAAGTGATAGTTTGAAAACCAAAGTCTACAAACACACACACTCTCCCACAGCTCCCACTCACAGGAGAAGAAAGCCCTCGCGTGTGGGGAATGCGCCCCCCTCGCCCCCCTGTGGTCAGCTCTGACAGTACTGCCCCTGCAGGGGACGAGGCTCCACCCCGAGTCAGAAACACACAGAGCTTTCTAATAGAACACCCATCCGAGAGTGGGGCATGGTGTGGTTTTTCCTCTAATACGGAGAATGGGGTTTTTATTTTCAGATAAAACTATTAAGTTATGGAAAATAAGTGAACGGGATAAAAGAGCAGAAGGTTATAACTTAAAAGATGAAGACGGACGACTTCGAGACCCGTTTAGAATCACAGCACTGCGGGTATACATTCCATTTTCTTTATGCCGTCGGGTCTTTCTGTAGAGTGACCGAGAGTAATGCCCAAGCCAGCTGTGCCCCGCCTTCGGGATTCAGAAAGTCACGTGTGACACCACAGCCGTCGCATGGGCATGTGTTAGCACAAGTCACACTCCATCTTCAGGAAACAGAGCGACACTGGAGAAGACTCCAACCAAACCCCAACAGGAGTCTAAGTGTGTCACCTCCCTTTCCCTGCGCAGCTCAGGATAGCGCCTGGGAGGGGGGATGGCCAAGGAATTCAGAGGCCTCCCCGGGGGCGGAGCACAGATTGTAGGTGAAGGCAGGAGCTGCAGGCCCCCAAGGCACACTCCGCGTTGGCGTTGGGTCTCCTCTGAGTTGACTGAGACCAAACCTCGTGCTTCAGAGCCCTTGCCCATGAGCACCATCACTTTTTTAAATTGTTGAGTTCTCCACTCCCTTTGTGATGTCCCTGGGCACAGCATGAAATGGCCATATTTCATCAATTCTGATACCTAGGGTTTTTTTCGCATTTTTAACATTGATGAAATGGAGTAAAACTTGAAATTTTAGTCTTGTAATTGGACTGGCGGTGCACGCCACGGATGATGCCATAAATGCCATAAATGTGAGGGAGGCAAACCAGCTGTGTCATGGCCAGGCTTGCGACCCAGGAATCACCACTGTGGACAGAAGGCCACAGGAAGACCTGCCCCCGCGGCGAGCGGAGGGCCCCTGGCTCAGAGCTGCTGCTGTTTGTGGAGGCCTGCTCTGGTGCTTGTCGGCGAGGGCTGGGCAGCACCCACACTCGGAATAGCAGCTGGGGCTGTGCAAGAGGGCCCTACTTCAGGGCCCTCCCCATCCCCCACTGCAGAGATGCTGGGCCTGTGCATGTCTGTGTCATGCCCACCCGCAGTGCTCCCATGTGGAGTGCACGCGGGGTGCTCGGGTGGCGGGCGCACAGGACAGAGCCCCAGCCCCACAGCAAAGGCAGGGCCACAGCGTCAGGAGCCCTGGGGTGGGGTTGTGGGAGGGCAGCCAAGGAGGCGTGCAGGGTGGGGCGGTCGTCGTGAGGCCTCTGGGGTCGGTGGGGTTGCCCTATTCCCAGGGCGTCGAGACCAGACAGCTATGTGACATGCTCAGATGGGGCTTGTGGAACCCCAGCTGGAAGCAAGCGGGGATCCCAAGGATGATGTCGCCCCAGGCTGCCACTCCCGTGTCCAGGAGTCATGGTAGTGTGGAGAGTCTGTTAGTGACCCCGACACCACCAGGCCGTAGCCACTCCCACAAACTGCCCAGCATAATGGAGGGGAGCAGGGTGGGACCCTGCGGGGGGCCCTTTCTCCTGCCCCAGCCTGTCCCCCACGCTGCCACCCGCCCGAGCACTGTGTCCTCTCAGGACCCCACGGGCCGCCCACAGGCCTCTTTTTAGAGGGCCCCACCTTGGTTTAATTCCAGGCTGCTCTTAGGTGTGCCGCTTGAACAGAGTGGTGGAGCTGGTGGCCTGGGAAGCATGAGAGAAGGAGCTGTTCTTGTTTTTGCAGGGTGAGGTCAGGTCACAGGCTGGACAACCCCCTGACTTAGCTGTCAGTTCAGACCTGCGTTTGAGTTCCTGATCACCTCTCTAGAGGTTCAGAATGGACTCCGGGTTGTCTAAACTCAGCTGGGTGAGAGTGAGGGCGGCTGCTCTTCCTAAATTCTTTGTTCCTCTCACATCACTGGAGGTCAGAAAGGGGGCTGGCTAAGGAAGTATCCGGTTGTCTGTGTTTCGACCGGACATGTTGGAGGGCACACTGGGCTGTCCCAGACGGTGTGGGGCCGACACCCCTTCCTCTAGGGGATGCAGGCGTGCAGTCAGCACTTAGCCAGTTTAAAGTGAGGGCAGTGTTTCTGTGCTCATTTCCCCAGTAATTTTGCTCAGAAAAGATTAAATTGAGAGATTTCCTCCTGGTTTATTTTGATTTTGAAGTTCCTTCTTTTCTGCTAGATGTCAGCGATGTTGGACCTTTTTTTTTGTCACATGTGGACACTGTCACCCACAGCTGTGCCCCTTACCAAGGCAGTGACCCTTGCTCTCATCCTCATGAGCTCTTTTCCCCGGCTCCACTTCTGTGTGTGTGTCCTGTCCCCCGCAAAGCCCGCCCTGACCTCAGCTGCCCGTCCCAGAGGCACCGTGTCTGTGCCCCTTTTAAAAACCTTCTATTGAAGTAAATGCCTCTGCCACCTAAACCAGCAGCCCCATGAACACACGAGAGCAGCCAGTGCCAGGCTGAGGAAGGGCACCCCCATCCCCCGCTCCCAGGGTCCCTCCCATGCTCTCCTCCAGCCCTGCACCCTCCACAGCTCACACTGTGTGTGTTGGCCAGCAGGCCACCAATGGAGGTAAAAATGGGGTCCCAGCCCCCAGCCTGCTGCCAGGAGAGCAGACAGGAGGGTCTGTCTGAGCTTCAGGTGGCTCATGGCCACAGAGATGGATGGGACAGTGAAGCCACATCATTAGGCATCAGAGCCCTGGAGGCAGCTTGTTTAGGTAACAGTTTAATCTTCTCTTCCCCAAGAAACTGGCAGCCTTGGTGTAGTAGCAGCCAGGGGGAGCAGCTTGGGCATTACCTGCACAGAACTGTCACTTACCTGTGAAAGGAGGCGTGTCCCTGTTGTCACCTGCTGTGTTCTGATTACGTGCTGCTGTGATCTTGTTTTGAATTGCTGTTTCTTCCGTTTTTAGGTCCCAATATTGAAGCCCATGGACCTCATGGTAGAAGCAAGTCCACGACGAATTTTTGCAAATGCTCACACATACCATATAAACTCTATTTCCGTAAACAGTGATCATGAAACGTATCTTTCTGCAGATGACCTGAGGATTAATCTGTGGCATTTGGAGATCACAGACAGAAGCTTCAGTATCCTTCGCTGGGCGGCTCTCCCCTTCCTGGGCTGGTCCTCCAACAGGGAGCTCTCGGCACTGACCCCTCCTGTCCTGGCTGCCTCCGGCCTGGGATGAGTGTCCCTGAAAATGCAGCTCGTCTCGGGGAGCATTACTCTCTGATGGGCAGAGCCAAGGTCCATTACCTTCCTGATTGAATAGGAGGCAGTTTTAAGTAGCTCACACTGGAAAAGTCAGAGTTGCATTTTTCTTTTTTTTTTTATCTTGCCTACATTTGCTAATAGAAGACACTGCCTTTGATTAGAAAGACATTTAATTACCCAGCCCAAGAAGTGACAGGTGATGGGCGAATTCTATTTTAGAAGACACACTATTGAAGGAATAATCAAAAATTCATCTTTTAAGTGATATATGCTGTTTTTTTAGGTTGAAAATCTAAATATTACGAGCTAGTCACATATTTTAAAAGTTACTGATTCCTCCAGAAAATGAGGGGCCTGTGAAACATACGTATCAGGCAGCATCAGGCAGATTTCCCACACTTTGGAGCGCTGTCCGGCCGTCCCGCGCCATCTCAGCCTCTGGTCTGCCACGGCTCTGTCCGGTTCGGCGTGTGCGTGTCAGGCTTGTTACGAGAACCTCATGAGATGAAGTGTGTGTGACTTTGAGTTCTGGCACCCCACACAGAACTTCCATCAGTGGCCGTCTGTCACGTGACTTGGTGACGGGGTTCATGTGGACACTGCTGCAGTGCTGCGGCCTCTGGCGCTGCAGCTGGGGGAGGCCCTGCCCCTCCCACCACCAGCATAGGGGCAGCGCATCTGACTCCCGTCCTCTCCTTTCTCCGGCGAGATAGAACTTCCCAAATAAGGATTCCTACATGTATGCCCACGCCCCTGCATTCTCCTTATTCTCCTGTAAACCGCCGGTTTTTATTCCCTCTTTCCTCCGAACACAACTGCAGTGTAACAGAGGAAGGGGAACTCTGCACCCCAGTCTGGCTCATGGTGTGGCGCCTTGCCTTTAAGAGACACCAGCTCATCCTCGACACAATGACGTGACGCTCCCAGCGCCGGGGGGTCGGGAGGCCCAAATGCAGCTCCATTGCTGTGGCCCGCAGCCTCTGGGCTCCGGGAGCCCCCTCTCCTCTGCAGAGCTGAGGCTCCTGGGCAGCCTCGTGGGTCACTGAAAGTGGGGAGACAGCGGGCACAGCCCCCAGCCTGGTGCCCTGGGTGGAGCAGCGCCCCCGCCTCACACCTCGTTTTGTCTCCACGTGTCATGGCCGTCTCCCCACGTGAGCGGGTGCACAGATCTGTGACAGCGGGGGAGCCACTCCACACCCTGTGCACAGGTCCTTCACTCACATGCCACTCATGGGAGCTGTGGGTTCCCATCAACCTGACACCCATTTTTGTGAGTGTTTTGTCACTGCCCGTTGTCGCTCCTGCCATTCGACACACGCCATTCTTGTTGATGGGCTGTGAGGACTCGGACACTCGAGGGACTGACTGACGCAGTTGTGGCTCCGCTGCCGCTGAGACAGGGCTGCCCCACAGCCTACTCAAAGTGCCGTCCTCTGTGACAGAGACCGCGGGGCAGCCCCATGCCGGCCAGGTCTGTGAGCACTGCGAAGCACCGCTGGTCCACTCGCTCAGCACAGGTGGGGGCAGCAGGGCATCTTGGGATTTGGGCATGAGCATGCGTGGCCACTCGTGGGCAGAGGATGGCGTTTGGCACAGGTGGATGCTTGCTTGAGTTTCTCCCTGGCGTCCCTAAATCTGTGGTCTGTATGGAGACCCCGCAGGGCAGGGCAGCCGAGGCTACGGCCACAGCAGCAGGAGGGCAGCCCTGACGAGTGTGAGTGTGGATGTGTGATTGAGGCTCGGTGTGCCGGGACCGCAGCCAGTCTCCGGTCCACACCATGGGGTTGCTCATGGACGAGCTGACGCCACCCAGCTCCCACCTTAACCGCGCGCCCAGACATCGTGGACATCAAGCCCGCCAACATGGAGGAGCTGACAGAGGTGATCACGGCGGCGGAGCTGCACCCACACCAGTGCAACGTGTTCGTGTACAGCAGCAGCAAGGGGACCGTCCGCCTGTGCGACATGCGCGCCTCCGCCCTATGTGACCGGCACTCCAAGTGTAAGTGCCCGCCCGCTGTAGGCGGCTTGGCAGCGCCCTGTGTCCGGGCACCAGGCAGTGTGCACAGGAGCTGTGCCGCGCCAGCAGCCGGGCCTCGGGAACGGCTGGAGCTTTAATCCTGCGCTTGGCTTTCCTCCCAGAGAGGAAAGTTGTGGTTCCGTTTCATTTTTACTCATCCATGGGCTCCACTTTCTAGAAATCGGAGGGCGTGGGGGGGGGGGCGCATGACTTGTGTTGTGGAGACTCTGCTGGCCAGCGCTGAAGGGCACCTCGCAGGCCGCCCTGTTCGAGCCAGCGCCTGGAGGGCCTCCTCTTGACCATGCCAGCGAGGGCTTCACCCTTCGCTCTGACTCGGAGGCAGTGTGTGTGGAAGGGCTCTGTGCTCCCCGCAGAGTGCCTGCAGGGGAGGCTGCATCCTGGAGGCCTAGCCTCTGTCACCACAGCCACCCTCCTGAGTGAGCAGTTTTGTCAGCGACCTTTTGAACAAGTGCTTGGTGTTGCCACCAGCTTGTTTAAAATGGACTTCACATACAGTACCAACAGACAGCTTCCTTTTTTTTTTTTTTTTTTTTTTTAAGCAGCTTAAAATGAAAGGCTGTGTGGACCTCCTTGCCCCAGGCTGACAGAGCTGCAGGCACAGCGGTGCCCAGGGCTCGGGGGTGGGTGTGGCCTCCATGATGGTGGGGGTGGAGGCCATGGACTGACCACTGAGAGAGAACCTGGAGGTGTGCAGGTCAGCCAAGGAGCATGAGGCTCTTCCTGAGAGTAGTGGTCCCGCCTTGTCAGGGTAGACCCTGCCCCTCGAGTAGTGAGCACACACCTCACAGCAGCTGGGCCAGGCAGGTCATTGAAGCGGGACCACACGGTGCCCAGGTGGAGGTCGTGGTCACTTAGCCAAGGGTGGGGCATGTTCACAGTGGCCCTGCTCGCAGCACCTGCGTTTCATGGGGTGCCCCTATGGCCTTCTGACGATAGGGACAGGCTGCACTTGTTTGCCAGTGCCTGGTGCCTCGAGGACACACAGGCTTCTGTGCAGTGACAGCCACCAGTCAGCACAGGCTCCTTGTTAACTGGGCCCCATGCCAGCGTGGCCCAGGAACTTTTCCAGGTAACAGTGGAGGCCCCGCCCACAGAGGCACTGCTCCGAGTCCAGGTGGGCAGGCCCTCCTTGCTAGCTCACTGGCGCCAGAGCGTCCTGTCCGAACGTCATCAGTGCATCAAAGACCAGGAGCTGTGGATACAGGGAGCTAGAGCCGGCCATCCTGCTGGGTGTCAGAATGGCTGGTTGTTCAGTTTCTAAACAGAAGCCAAAAATGTTGTGTTTTTCAGTTTTCGAAGAACCTGAAGATCCGAGCAGTCGGTCTTTCTTCTCAGAGATCATTTCCTCCATCTCCGACGTGAAGTTCAGTCACAGTGGTCGGTACATGATGACCCGGGACTACCTGTCCGTGAAGGTCTGGGACCTCAACATGGAGAACCGGCCTGTCGAGACCCACCAGGTGAGGCTGCTGTGCGGGGACATGCCACCCTCACACCTGGTGCTTCCTAACCACCCTGTGGTCTCGTTAAGGTCCACGAGTACCTTCGGAGCAAGCTGTGCTCTCTGTACGAGAACGACTGCATCTTCGACAAGTTCGAGTGCTGCTGGAACGGCCCTGACAGGTGAGCCTGCGTCGGGACTGACCACCGCCCAGGCTCATCTCCCTCGGGTCCCCTCGGGCCTGATGCGCCACGTCCAGAGACGGGGCTGGGCGGGCTGCAGCAGGGACACTGGTGGGCTTGGCTTTCCAGGCCGTTTGTGTGGGGGGGAACAGTCTCGGGGAGACAACGGGACACCTGAGCAACTGTCCCTTGGCCGTGGCTCCTGCAGGATGTGGACAGAGAGCGCAGCACTGGGCTCGTGATGGAAGTGTCCTAATACTCAGCGAACGAGATTTCTCGCCTCCTGCGCGCTCCCAGCCAAGTGAAGAGGAGGGAGTCGGGAGGTCCCACACCAGTAAGGGTATGGGTGGCCGCCTCTCGGTGTGCCTATTCCAGTGGGGAGCAGCGGGGCCCCGGGCTGTCCTACTCGGACAGAGAGCGGCAGCGGCCAGGGCGGCGTCCTGAGTCGACTGGTAACAGGACAGTCTGTTCGGGGCCCATACTTCACAGACGGCACTGCTGAGTCGCGTCTTCAGCATCACACGTACACTTCTCCAGGCGACGGCAGGCTGTGACCCTGCGTCATCTTTCAGAGAGCTGTGTGTCACAGAGCACTCTGGAAGAAAGGGACTGGCAAAGCTCCTAGGCACGAACACCAGAGACGCTGTGTTGACACCCCCCACCACTTCCCGCACTCAGCCGAGCTCACAGGGGGCAGGGTGAAGAGGGCGCCAGGGCCCCGGTGCCTCCGCTCTCGCAGTCCTGGAGCAGGACCGCCAGC
Source organism: Tonatia bakeri (assembly GCA_004024845.1). NCBI lineage: Eukaryota > Metazoa > Chordata > Mammalia > Chiroptera > Phyllostomidae > Tonatia > Tonatia bakeri. The sequence goes on from PVIA01006767.1 coordinate 26,624, forward strand.
CATGGGTGCATGCAGGCCAGGCGTGTGGGGCCCCGTGGGTCACAGAGAAGCTCTCTCTGCATTCAGTCAGGGTCTCGGGAATCCGTCTGAAGCCTTGGATTGGGGTGGATGATAATCCTGAGACTCTCGGCCATGAGCCTGCCCGCCGTCGCAGCAAAGTGGAGTCTGGCTGCGCGTCTGTCCTGAGGGTGAGGTACGCTGGGCATCTGCAGGAGCAGCCTGGCCTCCAGTGGGGGCTCACTCCCGGCCTACAAACTGCCATACCTCCCCTTAGTGCTTAATGGGCAGTGGCCGAGGACACGAGACTCCTGGGTCTGCATGGTTCACCAGCCCCACAGGAGGGCTGCGAGGGGCCCAGGCAGAGGCTGCCGTGCTGTCCGTGGACTGTCACAGCAGCGCACATGGAGTTTTCCTAGCGCGTGGTAAGTAAGCCTGTACATGGACCCCTGCAGACACAGCCCTGGCAAGTGGGCCAGGTAAACAGCACCGAAAGCCACACTGACAGAGCCTGCAGGGGTGTGCGGCACCCATGGCAGTGAGCCTCTGTGTGCACACCTAGCTCTCGGGGCTCCCAAGCTGCAGGTGGTGCACGTGACCTCTCAGCAGGAGCAGCTGTGCCACCACATGCAAGTGCGTCAGCAGAGACAACAGAACCTCCCCTCTGGGACCTCATCCTGAAGTCCAGTGGTACAGAACAGGCCGTAAGAATGCCATAGATATTCCAGCTTAGAGGAAGGAACCGAACCTGGACAGGGCATCACAAGGCCACTATGGCCTAGGAGAGAGGGACAGCAGTCTCAGCAGAGCTTGCAGAAATCACTGAGCTTGTGGCCGAATGTCACTGTGGACAGTCAGCCACACAGGCCCCACGACGGCTCAGGAAGACACTGGGGCAGCAACAGCCTGCACAGTGCCAGGTTGGATGCCTGTATGGCGCTGAGGTCTCAGGACGTGAAACTCTTTGGGGCTCGGATAAGCCTGGGGTGGACGCCTCAGCGCCCAGTGACTGTGCTGCAAGGGACGCAGTGGTGTTTGACTGTCAGCCGTGCCTGGTGGGCACACGGGATGTTCTTACATTCCTTTTTTTTTTTTTGGTACTTCTGAATTAATCCAAAATCCATTTAAATCATCTGTTCCAAGGAACTTTCAAAGGCTTTCCAGTAACGTTTACTTGTTCTTTCACTCTCGAAAACACTCCCTGCCTTTTTGCCTGGAAGCTTCTGTTGGGGGGTGGGGTGAAGTGCAGGGGGTCCTTGCTCTGGGGCTGAGCCAGGCTGCCAGGAGTCCACTTACACCCACGTCTGGCAGCGTTCCCACAGTCGAAGAAGCCCAGCTAGCCGGACGTGATTTTCTCCTGAGTGGATCTTTTTCTCTGGTGTGCAGTTTCGATGAGGTCAAGCAGACACAAACGTGTTCGCCCACAGCCTGGACCAGCCTGGAGCCGAGGAAGCAAAGCCCCAGGCTTCCCTCTCACGGCACCTTGACAATTGGAGACAGGAGGACGGCTGGGAGGCATGGCCGAGACCGTGGGCTTCCGCTCCAGGGGAAACCACTGTTGTCTGCACGTCCATGCAGAGCTGGGCTTGTGCTGAAGCCTGGGCTCAAGTCGTGGCAGCAGTTGCTGTCACTGAGTGCCCTGCGCGCGCACCCTGGAGGGGGACCAGAGGCTTCTCTGGGGTGTGATGAAGCGGGATGTGCCGAACGCCGTGCGAACCAGTCCTGAGGAGTCGCTGCTGCGTCGTCATGGGCGCCGTGGAACGAGGCGGTCTCTCCCACACGTCTCCAGGGCTTCTCCAACCTCATCTGTTTGTTGCTGCACGCAAAACACGTTCTGGACTAATGATTTCTGAACATGCTCTTTGGTCCCCTGCGCGTGAGGCCGCAGTGGCAGGTCAGGCTGATGTCTGCCGAGCATGGACGTGGGTGCTAGCTGTGAGCCAGTGACTCGGGACGGGTGCGGGCTCGAGAACACATTAGCCCGTCATTCATGGCTGGGACGGACAACATGCAGAGGGCTGTTTCTGGGGGTTTACCTTTTTCAAAACTATATTAATAAGTATGAATCCATTACTTTTTTATCCTGTGATGCTCGTTTTTCCTGACGTGATTATGAACATAGGAAGTTCAGTAAGACATTCTCCATGCGCTTCTCTCCTGACCTTTCCCGTCTCCCTTCCAGGACGCGTTCTGGGGGGCAGCGCAGGGCTGCCCGCTGGTGGCCACATGGCTCGGCCCCGAGTGCCCACGGGCTCATGTGCTTCTCTCTCTGTTTGAACAGCGCGATCATGACGGGCTCCTACAACAACTTCTTCCGGATGTTTGACAGAAACACTCGGAGGGACGTGACCCTGGAAGCGTCCAGAGAGAACAGCAAGCCTCGAGCCAGCCTGAAGCCTCGGAGAGTGTGTCCCGGTGGAAAGAGGAAGAAGGACGAGATCAGTGTGGACAGTCTGGACTTCAACAAGAAGATTCTGCACACGGCCTGGCACCCGGCCGACAACATCATTGCCGTGGCCGCCACCAACAACCTGTACATATTTCAGGACAAGGTCAACTAGGACTCACACAGATGGCATCTCGGCTTGCGTGGCTGCACCAGTGGTGTCTGCCAGGGGAGGGGCGCCCTTCCTGTCGGGGCAGCGCAGGGGTGCACTCCCTGTTCCCTGCCTAGACAGGAGCCATGCAGCCGGGGACCACGGGAGTCGCGGCACACGTGGAGCGCCCTGTCAGGGCAGACTGGTGGACAGAGCTCACTGAGGCTATTCCCCACAGTAAACGTATTTATTAACATCTGAGCCGTCCTTTCCAGTTTATAGACCAAAACGTGACACCCAACAGGACATTTGTCCCACGTCTCTCATCCCTCTGCTGGCTGGCGGGGCCCTCCGGTGCGACTGTGCCGACCACCCGGGGCCACCAGCTGAGCAGGCTCAGGCAGCTTGACCCCCCGCACACCTGTATCTTCCAGCGCACCTGGTGTGACCACCTAATAAAGGCAACGCACTATCCAAAGTGTTTTTAATCCGAACCTCGGTGTCGCCTTTTTCTTCGAGCGCACGTAGTAAAGTTACATGGAGTCGTGCTTCACAAGAGCCCAGCGCTTGTCCTTCGATGGCAGGGTGGGGAGCCTGTGCAGCACTGAGTGTGCCCGTCCCCAGACTCCTGACTGCTCGTTTCTGTAGAAATCGGCGCCTGAACCCACAGTGCTGAGAAAGCACACAGTGAGGAGCTGAGCAGACCCCGCTGCATGGAGGGGTGGGCTGTCCCCATCACTGTGTGTGTGTGTGTGCGCGTGCATGCACTGCATCTGGGCTGCTTCTGGGCTGCGCTCGAGGCCGGCCAGACAGCACAACTGCCTACGGGGGCACGGGCCGCATTCCCAAGACAGAGCTATAGGCTGCAACCACATGAAGTGCTGGGGCCACACTGCCCCTGACCCACACCTGGGCCCAACCAGTCAGAGTCCAGAGGGAGGAGCCATGTTTTCCTGGCTGGTGACAGAGACACAGGTGCCGGTCACTCCTCACCCTGAATTAATGACAGTGCCACTTGGATTCACATTTGGTTAGAAACGGAGAAGCTGAAAGTACATTGTTGTAAATAGCGCTCATACCACACACTGGTGGTGACTCAGCCCACAAACCGCAGCTGTCGAAGCATCAGCCCCGGTGCTCAGGAAGAGGGCGGTTCCAGTAAGACAGGGCTGTATGTGCTTCCTGGAAGAGGGCTGTTCAGACCAGGGAGTTGAGTGAGGTTTTAATGCGCAACGGTTTGCAGTGCACGCTGACAGCTTTATCGTCTGCCCTTTGAAACGCACTTCCCACCCAGAGGAAAGACAGCTCCGCACCATGGAGGGGACAGAGCAGCAGGTAAGGGCCGCGCATGTGCCCCTGTGTAGGGGGCTGCCGCACTGGGGTCAGACGGGCCAGCGCTGCCATGCTCACCCAGCCAGGCTTCCCCCAGCCGGGCCCTGGCAGCTGGCCCCATGAGAGGGATGTGCTGGGAAAGGCCTTGAGTAATTTCTCCCTGTGCTTTCCCTGTTGGGCTTGGCTCCAGTTCAGCTTTTTTCTCGTACCATCAGGGACAATCCTGCAGTTTTAAGACTTGAATTTATTTCTTGTTTGTATCCTTTATTTTAAAGACTTGTTTAGTTAGAGAAAGGGAGAAGGGAGAGAAGCATCATTGATTGGTTGCCTCTTGAGCGCCCCCTGCTGGGGACATGGCGCATGGCCCAGGCATGTGCCCTGAGAGGGGAACCCACCACCTGTAGGTTCGCAGGCTGGCCCTTGTCCACTGAGCCCCACCAGCCAGGACTTTATTGTTTTTTAGAATGTTCCCCTTTTCCCTTGTGTAGAGTTGGAAACGTTTTATCTGTTCCTCCACGTTGCTCTGTGGATTTTACTGTGCTTCATTTTACTTGAAGTGTGCAAGTTCTCTAGGCCAACAGACTAGATTTAGAGAACAAGCATGGTTTGCGTGTGGAGTCAGACACTCATCTTGTAAGAGAAAGGGTGGCTGACCAGGCTCGGCCTCTGACTCTGGAGCAGGGGTGTCAAACGCACTTTCTCCAGAGGCCACGTCAGCCTCACCATTGCCTTCAAAGGTCGAATGTAATTTGAGCTCCTTAACAGTTAAGGAGCAGTTACATTTACACAGTCCTAAAGTTATTTCGGCCCTTTGAAGGCAACCTCGAGGCTGACGTGGCCCCTGGCGAAAGTGCGTCTGGCACCCCTGCTCTAGAGTGTCCCCAAGTCGCCGGCAGTGGTGAGCCAGCATCACACATTGCTGGCCTCCTCCTGCCTCAGGCCGCTCACCCGCACTCATTACGACCAGAAGCCGTGCCTGGCTGTGGCCCGCTCGTGTGGCCTGTCCGCTTCCTAGCAGGCTGAGCAGGACTCTCACTGGCTCCTCTTTCAGGAGGGATTGTCTGCACATCTTTGATTAAGGAGCTGACGAGGGTGTCATCAGCTCAGTCATGTTCCATGTCCACCAACCAGCAGTGCCGGCCTCCCCAGGGGGGTCCGATGGGGGTCCAAGGAGCGGGAGCCCACCGAGGAGGGCCTGGGTACACCTGGCTGCCGCAGGTGCGGGACGTCAGGCTGCACTCGGAGCCCTGAGGGTGTGGAGCTGGTGGACTGTCCCACAGGTGCTATGCCAGGAGAGTCTGGCTCAGACAAACGGCAGTCCTCCTGGGGGCCGGCGTGATCAGTGACCCGGACTGAGCCTCAGCCCTTCGGGAGGGAGGGCCCTGTGGCCCCAAGGCATGGCGTTGTCAGGGTCTCTGTGCCGGCTGCCACGTCGTCTGCCTCCCACCCTCGGTTCCTCACACCCGCGAGTCTCCATCTTTATCATCTCATGCCACACAAGTCACTAAAATTCTGCTGCACACCAGAAAACACACTTCTTGGTGATCTGACACAAAAGCATAATTTTGATTCACTCCCACCAGATAGCTAACGTGGTGCTGGCAGCTGTCATTTTTTCAATTTGACAATCTAAGGGAAGAGAGGTCAGTGCCCTTACATAGGTGCTATTGCATGTTTTAAAACCTCTTGCGGTGCACCGGTTGAAAATCGCTGCCTGGCACACCGGAACGGCCATTCGCGTGGTGCTGCAGCCCGCCAGCCAGGCTCAGCAGCTCTTCCCGTGGGCCCGTCGCCGCAGACTCACTCATTCCCACTCGGGGGCCACACTGGGAGCCTCATGGGTGGGTGTGGACTGGGTCTGGGTAGGACAGCGCTGGCTGACCAGCCCTCCTGCTGGGTGTCAGCCCCGCGCTATCACGTGACCCGAGTCCTGCCCACTGTGGGGGACAGGCAGGCACACCACAGCAGGGCCCCTGGTGGTGGGCTGGACTCAAGGGCGGGCCTGCGCCCCCCCCCCCCAGCACTACTGGAGGGAGCAGGGGAGCGTGCGGCCCGACCTCGGCCTCTGGGGAGCGGTACTGCCCCACAGTGGAGGGAGGGGAACACGCTGCAGAGCCTGCTTCCCCATCCAGACCCGTGTCCAGCGGCCCCCACCTTCATGCACGTTGGACTTGAGGCAGCCGCACCCCCTGTTCCTGAATTTGGGGTCCAGTACAGTGGCAGCCACACAGAGCAGGACGCTGGACGGTCGGCTGGCTGGCTCCTAGCACAGAGGAGCCGCACTTGGCTCTCCGTGTTTGGTTTTTGACGTTACCTGAGGCCGGGTCGCCGGCCCAGTCTGACTGTCCCTCCCACCCCTGCCCCAAGGGTCACACCCACCTGGAATGACCCCCGTGTGCCTGCCACCCAAGCCAGAGGCCCATCTCAGAGGGCTCTGCTCACTTGCAGCCCACGCCGCCCAGCGTCACTGTGCAGCCCGTGGTCTCCCTGACAGTCACTGGCTCCGGCGAGTGCCAGCAGGGCCTGTCCCCACTTGGTTCCCCACCTGGCTGTGAGGCCCTCTCGGCGGTGACACAAATCCGGTTCTGCAGACCTTGTCTTGGGGGTGGCAGCGCTCCTCCTGATGCCCTCAAACTCCAGTGTTTCCAACAGGCCCTGCACCTGGGCCGGAGCTCCAGAGAGACAGGCTGAGCCCTGGCCAGCTCATTCGTGGGCCCTCCCCGGTCTGGATCTGCTGGGCACAGTCTCGCCACCGCCCTGCAGCTCCCACTTGGGTGAAAGTGCACTGTTGGGGGTGGGGGGGTGCCTTCCTCACCACACAACAGCCGAGCTGTCTTCCTGGGAGGACACTTTCCTGGGGGGACAGTGACACCACCGTCTTCCTAACTGCCCTCCACGGTGACTCGGCATCCTTGTGTCTGCCCAAGGTGATGTGTTCGTGTTAGCTGGAATTCTGAGAGGACTGCCTTCCTCCCTGCCTACTTGGGGGCCTGTCGGTGGACTGGTGGACACTGCCATGGCCTTGGGGAAACACCCACACAATCGTGACTCTTGTTCCCCAACCATCCCAGTTCAGCCCCTTGAGTCCCTTCAGGAGGCCCTCCTGTGAGCGTGCCTCCTCCTGGCACCAGGGCCGGCAGGCTCGCGCTGCCAAGGCTCCCACTGGCCCCAAGGAGGCCGCTGTGGAGAACGGTCCCAGGGACCAGGGTTGGCTGTTGGTCCGTTCGCTGCTGTTGAGTGTCACTATCCTCCGCCCTGTCACTGAGCAGCGAGGGAGTCCGTGTGATGGACTTCTGCAGGTGCCCCCGTGCCCTGAGAACCCTGAGCTGACGTGCCTCCCCGGGCCCTGTGCTGGCCTCCAGCTACGGTGGCGGCCCGGCATGCTGCCCGGGCACACTTGTGCTCCGCACCGGCACACAGCCGAGCAGCTCGGGGTCCGCCCGTCCCTGCCTGAAAACCAGGTTACTAGCTGCACAGCGGTGCTCACGTCTGCCCTGCCGTCTCCTCACGGCACCCAAGCCCCTGCAATTCCGTGTTCGGGCCCTGCCTGCCTTCGCCACCTCTTCCGTGTGGCTCCGTTCACACAGAAGCCCGGCTCCCCAGCTGCTGCTGCACTGGCAGTAAGTGAAGTGTCACCACAGTTCCCAGCCAGTGACGCAGACGGTCCAGGTCCCCCTCCAGCCTTCCCATGTCCCACTGCACCCTGTCCCCGCCTGCCCCTCCGGGAGCCACTCTGTCTCCGCGTGTTCAGTGTTTGTCTTTGCGCATACGCACAGATGCATGTCTCCCTCGGCTTTGTGCATCCACAGCAGCGTAGCACATGTTCCCTTCTCAGGCTGTTCTGTTCACCAGTGTGGGCTTGGCCCCTGCGGGCTCCTCCCCCCACAGGCTCCTCCCCCCACAGGTTCCTCCCCCCTCCGCTCCCCATGGTGGCTGCCACGGCAGTTCCCCCAGCACCCAAGGGCCCCCGTCACAGACCGCCCACCCTGACGGCCAGTTGTTCCCCTGGGGTGGGCCTCTGAACCTCACAGTGCAGCGGGTGGCCACACCCCAGCGCTGGGACACCAGTCTGAGCAGCCCAGCCTCACTCCCCCCCGCTCAGCAGCGGAGTGTGGGGGAAACTGACCATGGGAGGGCTGGACCATTGTAACACTGCCCATCACCCTACCTCCCGTCTGCTGGGGGTCAGCTGAGAAACCACTGTCAGCTCACCGCCCCCGCCTGCGCCTTCTGTGAGACAGCGGGCTGCACCCATGTGTGGGGGTGCCAGTTTGTGCAGCCCGTCTCCGTGGCCAGTCTCCTGTGCCCACAGCTGCAGCTGTGGCATGTGTGTCCGCACACACTACCACTCGTTAGCTCCTCGGATGCACACACTTCCAGGCTCGGAGGTTTGTGTGCAGGGCAGACTCTTGGACATGGGCTCCAGGGCACAAGGAACGTGCAGGTGTCATTCATCCAGGCTCTGCCCAGGCCCCCCCCTCTCCAGGCGCTGCGCCCGAGGCATCTCCAGGAAACACCAGCATCATGGGCAGCCTGCAGACTCAGCCTGGGGGCACACACGTGCGGGTCAGGAGACTGTGCTCACAGTAGCAGCCACGGTAACTATCTGGATTCCATTCACCATTGTGTGCTGTGCATTTGTATCGGCAGCACAGAGGTCTGTCTGCACAAGCTCAGCTACGACAGTCGTCCCACTGAGAGGGGAACAGAAATGCACACGCAGACACGCACACCTTCAGTGATGCGCTGGCTCCCGCCTCGCTTGTGGGGACACTCCGCCCACTCCTGAGATGAGAACCCTGCCTGTCGAGGGCCCACCCCAGGGGATGGCTCACACACGAACCGGGGCTCGCTCGCCGAGGGGTGCCAATTCTGAGGACACCACCAAGGTCAGGACACTAGACGAGCAGAGGACAGAGACTGTCTCCCAGGAGAGCCGCGCACTTGATAAAGCGTGACCTCAGACTCTCAAGAGGGGACGTGACGGAGGATTTACGTGCCACTGAGCCAACTGCCTCCCTACGAGAGCGCTGTGTGACCAGTGGTGTCAAGGCCAGTTTCAGTGTCGTCAAAGATTTAGTTTTTAGAATGGAAATGTTGCATCTGCGTTAACACGACTGCGTTCAGCATGGAAAAGGGGGGCACACACATGACGCGCGTGACGCGCGTGAACGCCCCACAGCCCCTGCAGGCGGCTGCTGAGGAGCCGGCTGGGGGGCTCGCGGAGCCCCGGTCTCGGGAAGAGGCCCGATTCAATCAGGGAGCTTTGCTGCTGCTGAAACCACGGAATCGGATGCAAACACAGCAACCTGAAGGGTTTGGCAAAGATTTATTTTTTCTATTTCCAGTCTTGTAAAGTAGACACGTGTGCTTGGAAGGAAGCTGACTCTCAGCACACAGAAACGAACACAAAAGCCTCAACCCAGCCCCTGGCGTGGAAACGAGGAAGGTACTTAGCAGGTATCCAGGCACGTCCTGTCCCGTGTGGTCACTGTCAGCCACCACCCACCCAGCATGCAGGCCGGCGTCTGCATCGTGGGCCCCAGACCCCACCACACAGCCGCGCCCAGATCTCCTACAGCGGCGTGGACGCAAGGCCCTGTTTGTTCGGGATAAACCCTTTGTGGAGTCATTCTAGCAACAATAGTATTGATCTTTCAAAGGAGGAAGAATTTAAACTGGATTAAGGTTACGGGTCGTTTTTACTACAACACTACGTACGTCCTGACTAGCATGGTGAAATCGTCTACGCTCAGGTATTTGTAACATTGAAGAAAACTGCCACCACGTCATTCCAGCAGGGTGAGTGCGACATGCTCGCTGACCGCTCTGCAGGCACGAGGGCAGGTCCGCAGTGCAGCCCTCCCTCACGAAACCAGGCACGCAGCATGTACAGAGCAGACCCACAGGGCGGCCAGCCCCACAGGACCAGGGCAGCAGCGCCTCCTCCAGTGGGGCCCCTGCGGGAGCCCCACCCCCCCGTGAGAAGCCGCCGGTTCCAGCTCCTCGTCAGAAGGTGCCGGTGGAGGTGGTCAGCCGCCGCCCGATGTAGATCCTGAGCAAGAAAGCAGCAGGTGATGAGCGGGACCCGGGACCCCGAAACTCAGGCAGGCGCATGGTTACCACCTGGGGTTCTCTTCCCACCATGCACACCCCACAGCGTGGCGCCCCGCCTCGCCCAGGAGGAGACGCCGCACCTGCTACTGTCAGGTTGATGTGCTGCAGCCTACTGGACAGAGTCACCCCCAGAGCCCGAACAGCTGGCTCTGGAGAAAGACCCAGAACTCACTGTGTATGAACACCCTGGGTGAGGGTGGCCCTGAAGGGCCCTGGCCACAATCAGTCTGGACACTGACATGGAGAAGCCCCCAGCAAGCTGTTCCGCAGCACTCAGAGGTCAGGGAAAGCAGCCCACTCTCACCTCCCACCCAGCGGCACCAGCCGGAACCCGAAGCCGTTTGCCCATCCAGTCAGCCCAGTAAGCCACTGCCCCAGAACACCGCCCCCCAGTGAGGAGCAACAAGGCCACCCCCTCACGCCCCACGGCAGCCCTGGGGTGAGGCGGACAGAAGGGCAGCCCCTGGCTTCGCAGACTCAGGCCTGGGAGCCACAGCACTGTCTGGGCCAGAGGCTCGTGATGCCCACTGCTGCACTGCACTCAGGTGCTCCTGCATCGTCACTGTGAGGAGCCCGCTGTCCCTGCTGCGGGACCTGCAGGCGGCATGGTGACAGCACCTCTGCTCACCGCACGCACCAAGGGAAGGGACCAGCCTGCACCTGCACAGAGCACGGGCAGGGAGCACTCGTTCCCCCCCCACACTCGGAGTGCCCTCGCCAGGGCTGGCAGCGTCCATGCTGGGCTGGGCCACGGGGTCACAGTCATGTCTGTTTCCCGACCTGGACAGTGGCCATGTGGGCATGTTTGCTTACACGCTGTTATGTAAGCTGAGACTTACGACCTAGGATTTCAGTGAGGTGTTTCGGAAGAAGTCACTGAGACCCGAGACTGTCCAGGCGGGCCACACGGGGCCACTCACCCCAGCCCGATGGCCAGCAGGTGCGACAGCAGCAGAGACGGCAGGAAGACTTTGAGGAACTCGGCTGAGAAGACACCACCCTTTTTCATGACGCTCGTGTTCCTCATGCTGAGCGTGGCTGTGCGCTTCGGGTGCCGGAACAGGAACTCCCTGCGGAGGGGTAGCCGTGAGCCCGCCGGCCCTCGCCTCATCCCGGAGACCCCAGGGTGCCCAAAGCAGACTCACTTGGGGGGAATGTTCTCCGGCCGACTCGACCAGTCCCAGATCCAGTCCGAGTTCTTCTTCAGGATGCTTTCCACTTCTCGCCTCCTCTCGATGTAGTCTTCCTCGGACTGTGAAGAGGGGATGTTAAAAGCAGGCAACTCTCCCGCCCACACCAAGAGCGCTGCCTCCCACTCGGCATCGGGCCAGAGGCGGAGCTCAGAGCCTGAGGCCACGGCCAGTCTTCAGGGCCAGGCAGGCCAGGCAGACAGACCCCATGTCGAGCCCCAGCCGTGAGACCCGGCCAACGCTGCCCCTGGGAAGGAGCAGAGACGTCCACAAAGGTGTGGACACAGACGCCCACAAAGAAACTGCAGCGGTGCCGGCTGCAGCAGGCGGGCCGGGCGGCGGCTCAGTGCCGGAGCCACAGAGTGCACAGTGCAGCCAAAAGCTCCTCGTGTGGGGCATGGGGAAAGTCTGGAAGTCCAGCTCCATTAAAAGTTACATAACACACTACACTAATTAAAGGGGGCTCTAAAAATTAGGACTGCAAGTGATATTGCATTTAAAAATTCTGTACCCGGAATAAAATTCCTTTTTAAGCTCCAGGGGAAAGAATGTCTAATATTCTAGAGACGCTCCAGAACACAGGGCCCAAGTGCCCAGCAGCAGGGCATGGGCTGAGTGCTAGGCGGGCGTCCCCACTGGGCCCAGACGCCTCCCATGCCAGACAGAGCGTGGAGGTGCGAGGGCTCCTCCGTCCTTCCGAGGGAGACCAGCCTGGCAGGGGAGGACCAAGTGCTGGCCAGAGAAGGGCCCAGGGGCATTGCCTGCACGCTGCACCGGCCGCAGCAGATGCATGGGGTGCTGGCCTTTGCTACTAGGTGCACACCCATTAGGGCTGTTACCCTGCACTTGGTCTCACAGCAAGCTTAGTGCCCGACGTGTCAGAGCAAGGTCCTGGGCTGAGATGCCAGCAGGTCAGCTCCTAACTCTGCACCACTCAACACCAGTGCACATGGCCCAAAGACAGTTTCTGGAAGCAGCTGTGGCGCCCACAGAGAAAGGCCCATCCACAGTTCTACCTCAAGGGTAGAGGGACCCTGAGCAATCTGCAGAGAACGCCCACTCAGACGTCAGAACCCAGCCCACTTGAGGCCTGACCTACAGCCAAGAGAACAGTGACCACCCACCAATGGCCCCCAGCCACCCCTCCTATCCTCTCCAGGCAGAAGGAGCATGGGGACAGCCCCCGCCCACTAAGCCCACACCCCTCTGCTCGGCTCAGCATCAGCCCGTGAGGGAGATGCCTTCATCCCAACATCCCCCAAAAAGGCAAGAAACACACCCAGAGCCAGACAGTACTGCAGACGGGCTGCCGCAGCAGCACACCCCACACCCGGGGCCGCCCTACCTGAGAGCTGTTCTTCTCTCCCGTGCTGTGGCTGTCTGTCTCTGACACTCGGTTCGTGTCCTGTGGGGTCTGAGAGCGAGGCGGGCTAGGGATGGGGGAACGAGAGCGGGACACGTCAACACTCTCTCCATCAGGGGCTGCAAAGCCCCACAGCCAGGGGACCGCCCAGTGGGGTCCTGCCCTGCCCCCAGCACCAGGCCAGGGCCCATCCCGTCTCCCACCTTTGCAGCTGAGCTCAAAAGCATCACCTGGCCAGCCCTGGGGGCCAGGGATAGCAGGGGGCAGTGGGCTTTGTCTCTGACTGGCTCTGCAGTCTGCTCCACGGCCCTGGAGAGCACCTGACCTTTGCTCTCGGACTTGGCCATGCCACTTGGGTCACTGGCTGTCAAAGGACAGCAGCTCGTGACACAGCCACTTGAGGCTCCGGGGCAAGGGTTGGGGGCACAGGGCAGTGTCAGCCCCTGGCTGCTTCATGGGCCGCACAGCCATGCACACACACGTGCACACCCGCACCCACCTGTCGCAGTGCGAGCTCTTGGAGCTGCTCCGCCCAGACTCATGCTGGGCGTCCAGCAGGATCTTCTCCATGTCTCCATTGTAGAGTGAGACTGAAGCGGGCACACTGCCCCCGCTGCCATTGCTGCTGAAGTGCAGCTCCACCCAGGAGCCTGAGGGGAGAGCAAGGCAGTGTTGGGGTTTCCGCTGGCTCTGACGGACAAGGGCCCCTCCATTTCTGAGAGGGACTGGGGACACACAAGAACCATGGCCATGGACCACACCAACCCCTGGCTCCTGCAGTGGCAGCGATGGCCTGGCCTTACCCTCCCGAGGACCCGGCGGCCGCAGGGCCAGGACCTGGGTGCGGCCAGCAGCGTGCAGAGGGCCTGAGTGCTTTAAGACCTCACTGAGGCGGGGGTGGAGAGACAGGGAGAAGCGCTGGCAGAGACCATCAATCCGCTGCCTCTCACACGAGCCCCAATCAGGGAAGAAACCCCAGCCTAGGCCTGTGCCTGACGGGGAATCAAACCCAAGACCTTTCACCCTGTGGTACGACGCCCAATCCTCTGAGCCACACCAGTCAGAGCCACGTGGGCGCTTTTTGCACTCAACTTTTAGAAGAAAAAAAAGCCATCAAAAGGTTAAGAGATTTTAGAAATTGTAAAGGTTTAGGCCATCTCTGGTCAGCCTACAACCACCTGCCAGCAGGACAGCCCAAACCCCCAAGGCAGGCCCCAGAGCCACTGGTGGCGGCTGCTCCGTGCTCAGTCACATCAGAAGCCAGAGGGAGGCTGTGGCCACAGCAGAGGTGACTTCTGACCAACCCAGACGAAGCAGAGCAGGCCATCCCTCAAGTCCCGAGTCCGAGCAGAAAGCGACTCAGCTTGAACTAAAATCCCCAACAAACTGATTCTACCCAGATCTCACAGATTCAGAGAACCATTGTCTCGTTACCACCAGGTCACCTGCTCATCAAAATTAACAGAAGCAGCTCCCAACCCAACCACAACTGCTCGGGTGGAGGCCCTGCCTCTCACAGCCCAGTGCTGCACACCAGGGTGGGCAGAGCCCCACACCCAGGCGGCCTCAGTGGACGGGGCCGGGGGGACGGGGGCCAGGAGGCGCGACCCAGAGGGGCTGTCGGCTGTTCCTCTGTATGGGGGGGGGCACGCAGAGCACAGACAAGGGGGAGAGAGCCGAAAGATGGAAAGAACTTGGCCCGTCCCACAGGAGGAAAGCCAAGAGCCCCAACAGAGCCGGCCTGCGGGTGCTGCCGGGGATGGAGGAGACCTCACTTGGCAGCAGCAGAGACACCACAGGCGAGAGGACAGATGGTGGGGAGGGGCCAGGGCCCAACAGTCACTCGGGGGTGTGCACAGGAGGGGCCACTAAGTGGGTGTGGATGCACGTACGTGGCTGTTGCATCCAGAACCCTGCTGCACAGCCTCACCATCAACTGCCCACACGTACCCGCCTGGCGTGCGTCCAATGTGGGCAGCTCTGAAGAGCGCTTCCACAAACATGGTGGGGTCCCCGCTGCAGACCTGACAGGCGGGCCCCCGGGCTGCGAGGTGGTGACAAGTGCTCAGTGCTCCCAGGACCGCACACTCTCCAGTGTGGTTCAAACACCAGCTCGGGCAGTGGTCTCCCCGAAGGCAGCCTCATCGGCTTTTACACTTGGCCATGGGGGGAGTTAATTTGCATCTCTCCAGGTTGTAACGGGGTCGAACGTGTTTTCGCGGTCACTGGCCATTTGGACAGCAGCTTTTTAATAAGCCGTTCAAACCGCCGACCCTCTTTTATTACAGCTGACTCCCCGGACCTGGGTGCAGTGAGCCGGATGTAATCTGCCCGTGCGACCTGACCCTCACCCGGGCCGTCCTTCCTCTCACTCACTGACAGCGGCCTCTGCGTCACCCTCGGCTCCGGGCTGCTTCCTGGCAGCTATCCCGCTGGCAGTGCCCCGGGGTGTGGCCCTGGACCACGGTCCCCAGCACAGCTGTCCCCACAGCGGCACGCAGAGGATGGGCACAGCAGGCACAGGGTGGAGGCGACTGCAGACTGAAACACTCACGACGCTCACGCTCCAGGGAGACACCGCAAGCGGACGTGAAAGCCGCCACCCCCAGAGCAGAGGGGCAGAGCAGCAGCCCTGAGCTCGCCAGTGAGCGCCGCGGCGCAGCTGCAGCACCCCGCCACCCCGCTTCCCACACACCGGGGGGCGCTGCACTGTCCCAACCCCACAGCCTCCAGTGTGCCCATCAGAAAACAGCACACCCACCAGGCAGGCTTTCCAGCTCACACACCCCTCCTCGCCAGCCTCTCCCAGTGCCTCCTGTCCACAGGACCCACTCAGGCTCTGCCTGGGAGCGGAGGCTGCAGTGAGTTCCGAGACTGCCCCGCAGCCCCAGGCGGCTGTCTGTCCTCACCTGGCTGCTGACCTTGGCCTCTGATGCCCTCCCCCACCCCCCACGGCATCACCAAAACTGGGCCTCGGGTCTTCCCTCGACCAGCCCTCCTTCCTCCCCTGGGACTCAAGGTCACACTCTGCCAAGTAGCACACCAGCTCTGGCCCCGTGGCCCAAGCAGCACACGGGCCCCACACTGGGCCCAGGTCCACTTTTCCAGGCTCAGGCAGTCACTCGGACTCTGGGCCTGGCTCTGTTCCCCAGTGCCAGCTGAAGTGTGGCCTGGGTCACGTAGGGTGTCTGACGCAGACGGAGTCTGAGGCCTGTGGTGTCTTCTCGGTACCACTTCTCCACGAGTGGGGGCTCCCACACCAGTCACCAATTCTCCAGCCCCACCTGGCTGTCTGCCACCACTGCCTGGAGCGGGTGTCAGGCCCCACGACATACAGGGCTCAGTCCCACGTGGCTGCCGGCATCTGGCGCCCGGCCCCAACAGGGTCTCCACGCCCCCCACACTTCTGTCTGGCAGACGGCAAATTCCAGGTTCCTGCGACACCTCCCCCCTCACCAGAACTGCTCACGGAATCAGGAAAACGCCTCATGCCTCACTCCCGTTCACCCACTTATCAGAGAGGACAGAGCTCAGACCTCGCAGTGCAGGGAGGCACAGGGCCTTCCCCCCTGCCCCCCTGCCCCCCTGAACGCCCTGCAGCGCAAAGGTTTTCACAGCCCAACCTCCGCCCACAGGAGGCAGAGCTCTGCTTCCACCCCCCAATCAGCCTGTATTCCAACCTTGGCAGGGTCCTGGGCTCTTCAACAACAGCAAAACACTCCTCACATCCAAGAAACACCCGGGGGTTTAGAGTTCTGCCCCAAAACTACTGACAACACTGAACACAACCTCTGAGAGAAATGTGACAGGACGTCACATCAGCTGCAAAGGTGCATGTACTTTGGGTCACCTCAAGGAGCAACCCAAGACTCCACGGAGACAAGTACATGCTCTTTAGTCATCTCTCAGAAAATCCTAAGCACCCTTGAGAAAGAAAAAAAAAATCGCGTTCTGGACTGCCTGCTGCAAAAGCTTGGGTCCAAAATCTGTGTGCCAGGAAGCTTTATTATTAACCTGCAATGCCTGGGTAGGAAACTGCTTCCTGGAAATGGAAGAAGGCACGCTGTGAACGTACTTACACCGCGCAAGAAACGGGATTACGCTGCTTCATAACCTAAAAAAGGTCCTCGGAGTCACACATGATCCACCAAAAGCGGTGGCAGAACCAGGCCTGGGGAAGACACAGGTGTTGCTCACCCTGCCGCTGCCTTCCCCACACCTGCTTGTCCTTCACACAGAGTACACTGAGGCCAGCCGGCCTCCCCACAGGGCTCAGGAGCTCAGGTGCCCAGCAGCTCCAGCCTCTCCCGCGACAGACCCCAGAAAATGGAGCCCCCTGAGCGACCCTGCCTGGAAGGGGACCTCCTGGAGGTGGCCCTCCTCCCGGCCCAGCAGGAAACCCTATCCTGCTGCGGAGCAAAGGGCCTGCAAAGCCCCGGCGGGTCAGCAGCTCTCGCTAGAGCCAGGGGCGGAGGCGGGGTGCCCAGCCGACAAAGCAGGGGCACGCGGGGGCCGTTGTCTGTGGGTTCCGGCCAGACGTAAACAAGAGGGAACCGCGCGGAGGCCAGGCGCCGGCTCACGTTTCCAGGGCAGCTGCCGGGCTCCGCCCAGCCCCAAGAGGTGAGTGCCCCGGCGCACGTCCGCACGAGGGGCGCTGAGCCCGCTTCCACGCTCTGCTTTAGAAGGAGCCAGACGCAAAGGCCGGGCTTTCCGAGCAGGATTTCGCATTGCTGGAGACTCAGCAGTTCGGTGTCAGTCGGGGAGGGAGCCCGGAGCCCCGGAGCGCACGAAACCTTTCAGATACGACCCGGGAAACAGTGCTAGCAATCAAGCAGCTGGAACACTGGAAAAGGGGGTGGCTCGCAGGCACAGAGTTTATAAACGCCCCCTGGCTCTTTTGTGAGAAAAGGACAGCAAAGATTAACTCCTTAACCCAATTCAGACAAGATAATTAGGCAACTTCAAAACTAGAGGAGACCGCCGGGTTTTAAAATGTGCGGCTGTAGCTAAACCCCTGCTGACCGCGCACTGACCAGTGTAGCCCACTCTCCGCCTTCGCTGTGAGGTTTACAAACCCGCCCTGGAAGTCTGAGCAGTTCTCCCGGGCCGCGCCGCTGCTCCTTTCGCTTAGCAAACCCGTGCTGCAGGAACGAGAGGGTGGGCGTCCACCGGGCCCTCCCTTCACCCCCGGGTCCCCGCATCCCCGACGGGCCCGGGGGACCCTGACGGGCCGACCCGCAGGCAGCCACCTCTCGCGGGCACGGGCTGCATACAGTGCGGGGCGGCCGGGACCGGTTTCCCCCGCTTGCTCCGAACCCACAGTTTGGTTCGGAGCCTGGCTGTAGGAGGACCCTCTCTAGCAAGTGGGGCGTGAACTCGAGGAGGCCTTTTTTTTTTTAGCGCTGTCCACCTCTCACACTGAGAGGAGCAGCCCGCGGCCGGGCGCCCGGCTGCGTCTTTCCTCCGCCCCGAGCCCTGACCGCCGCTACGGACAGATCTGCTCCGGGTTCACACGCAGGGCCCATGCGACTCAGTCAAACGCTCGGCTTTTGCGCGTACCACCCACGCTGCTCCGAGCCGCGGGACGCGAGCGTAAACACGGCCTTGCAGAAACGCGCCAGCGCTCCTGAGCCGCAGAGCTCGAGCTTGGGAGGTGGGGGGGAGCGGTCAGGGGGGTCCGGTCCGCGGCCGGACCCCCGCCGGGGAGCGACGCCCAGCCCCCAGCGCCGATCCCCGGCCGCGAGCAGCTAGAGGCCCCGTGCCCGCCGCGCAGGCGCAACCTTGGCCCCAGCGTCTTGTCGGAGCCTAGCCTCCTCCGCCGGCTCTGCCTGTCCCCCGGTGGCCTCCCCTCGGCTTCCGCGGCCCCGGCGGCTCACCATGCAGGCTCTCCTCCTGCATTCCGGGGGTCCCGCTCTGCGACATGGCGCCGGAGGGAGGGCGCTGCGGCGGCGGGCCGGGCTAGGCTCCGGGCCGGGGTTGCCTAAGTGCCGGGCGCTCCGAAAAGGACGGGCGGGAGCCGGGACACAGGCTCGGGGCCCAGCAGGTCCAACGACGTCAGCCCAGGACCCCGACTGTCTGACGTGCGCCGGCCGACGCACGGCAGATAAGCAGAGGCTCAACGGCGGCGGCGCCTATTGGCCACGGGGGGAGGCCTGGGCGTGCACGGGGGCGTGGGGCGCGCGGGGCGCGTGCGGCGCGTGCAGCGCGTGCGCGGGGTGGATCGGAGGCGTCGGCGGTAGCTCGGGGCGCGCGTGCGCAGTTGGGCTGTTTAAAAAAGCCAGTCGCGGGAGCGCGGGGCGGGGTCTGACGAGCAGGGCTGGCTTACGCAGGCGCGGGGTGGGGCAGTATCCTGGCGCCAGGGGCGGGGCCTAAGCCACTGGGGGCGGGCACTGGTGGTGTGAAAAGGATCCCGCTGGTCTGACCCGCTCGGGCTCCCTGCCGGCAGAGCAGGGAAGGGCGTAAGCTGCGGGTAGGCTTGCGCTCGCGGAGAGGACTCTGAGGCCGGCAACAGGCCATCTGTCCTGTTGCCCGAGGGTTTGCTGTTCCCCCTCAAATGCGGTAGACAGTGAAGGAAAGGACCCCAGGGTGGCCTTCAAAGAACTAGAGCAGGCCAGGCCATCTGTGACAACTGCGACACAGCCCGCGGCCACCAGCCCGGGAGGCCAGCCCCGCACCTGCGGGGATGGCCAGGAGGCAGCCAGCTGCAAGTCAGACTCGCAGGAGTCAGACCAGTGTCTCCAGCAACCGGAAGCCCCACTACACTCCCTGTGGCGGTCAGCCCCCGACGGCCAGGGCGCCATCAGTACCTGGCAGCTTCCCCGGGGTCGTCCCCGCTTCCAGCTCAGGGCCCACCGGAGAAGGCCACAGCGCACCCTGACCCCTCTCGAGGTTCCCCGGCCCAGGCTCCGCGGGCCCCGCATCCCTCGGGGCGCACCTGGAGCCCCTTGTTCCCTGCCTGCCTTTGGGTTTCCATGAAACCCAGGGCGGTGGGCCCCTGCTGCGGCAGCTCTGACAGAGCTGTCCCCCTGTCCGCCCCTGGGGTCCTCGTTTCCCGTCAGTTTCTTTCCCGATGCCCCGGTGCTGGCCTTTCCTTCCGCTGGACCCACGGTTCTCATTCTCATTTATTCAGCCTGTGTGTGCTGGACACCTCCGCTGACACAGCAGGTCGGGACAGCAGGGAACGCTCAAAAAGCAGATGCCTCACAGCACACAGGTGGCAAGTCCCCACAGTGTCCCCACCCCACACCGTCCTCTCCAGACCCATCCCAGCCCCTCAGACCCCTTTACTGGGGAAGCTGCCAACACCCAACCTGCCACCACAGGCGCACACGGGGCCTCTCCATGGGCCAGGTGTTTTCTGATTTCTTTCAGCAGCGTTCTGTAGTTGAAACACTGGCAGCCGTGGCCCTCAATGTTCCTATTTTAATGTTACTGTAATTAGCATCATTGTCATATTTCATTGGCTTGGTTACTGCTAGTACATAGACACATAATTGATTTCTGGGTGTTCTCTTCCACTGCGACCTGCCAGGCACACCCAAACGTGAAGTTTACACGTCCTCTGAGTCTCTACAGGCCGTTTGCCAAAAAATGTTTAATTGGAAATGTTTCCTTTCGCCACCTGGTTTTCCCTCCCCAGGTGGAACCCCCACAAGTCTGTGGACGAAGAAGGGGCTCTAGGGAAAGTCAGCTCACAGGGCGACCTGATCATAAGTTCCTAGCCGGGCAGGTCCTGCAGGGTGTTGCACCCCAGCAGGGAGCTTCCGTCCCAAAAGGCTTTCGGCCCACCCTGTCCATCTCCTCGGTGGGTCTGGGTGTGCACAGCCCTGAACTGCCCCTCTCGGCCCCTCCTCCTCCTAGAGCAGACGGGAGAGCATGCGATCCTGACCCACCTGCGACCCCTTCCACCTTGCCTCCTCCCACTCCCCTGCAGTCTTCCTTAGTCCCCACCTTAACCTAAAATGCATTTTTAAAAACTGCAAGGTGTTATTCTCCGAAGCATTCATCTCGATCTTGCTCCCTTTGGCTCAAATAAACTTTTTTTTTTTTAATTTCCACAGGTTTGGACTTTCTTACACTGACAGGTCCCAGCAACCTCCGTCCTTCGCAGACCCCGACAGGAGGCTGAGGCCACTGGAAACCTGCCTATGGGGGTGGCGAGCGGGGGAGGTTATAGCAGATGGGACACTGGCTGCCCAGGGGAAGACTGAGGACCCCCATTCAGATTGGGGGATCCAAGGAAAAGTGAGAAGTGGGGGAGAAAACTCAGTGACCTGAGTTTTTTAAATGCATTTTTAAAAAACGTGTAAAATTGTCAACATAAGAAACATCCAAACCTAGAAGAATTTTTAGGAGTTTATTTGAGCCAAACCAACAATTGCCAGGAAGCAAAACCTCAATGGATTGAGAAAATGTTACAGAAACATGGCAGTTTTGCAGCTTATTTTATACATTACAGTCAAAAGAAGAAACGAAAGGGGTTACATGAAGTCTATTGGTGGAAGAGCGGGGGTGGTTAGAAAGCAAAGCTGGGGTGTCACAGAACAGACCCGGGGCAGGGGTGACCGACATACTCTTACCGAATGGACCCACCCTTGTGCTCCAGGGTCCCCCAACCCCTAATAGGTTCACCTTGCCCACCACCAGGGAAAAACATCTCTCAGTGCCAGAGATTAGTGAAAAGGAAAAGGATTATTTATTTAAAGAGTTATACAGACTTAAGAGTAATGACTTAATGTCTTCATTGAGATCCCAAAGGCCCTTAGAATGTCCACAAACACACAGTCCTTCCTTCCCCCTCTGCCCAATCCAGGACACTGTATCTCAGAAAAAGGAATAAAAGTCCGTGGTTCTTCTCCCCAAGCCACGTGGTCTCAGATAGACCCCCCCCATGGCTGCCGCGCCTGGGTTTAAATCCCAGCGCCAATCTTCCTCTGCTGTACCATTTCCGACTCCGCCCACAATTGGCCACAGCTGCCAGCACTCCGATATTTTTCCAGCTTTACTGGGCTGCCATAGTAAGTCCAGGCAGGTGTGACCCTGTGGTGTGGAGCCAATCATCTCCGAGCTCTCCCACAAGCACTGTAACCAGGGGCAGTTGCCTCCCAGTTACATCTTGGGTTGAAGTCACTCCCATCCCCCTGGCTCAAAGCAGGGCCACAGCTGTTTAACATATCCATGAAACCAGTTAAAGGTTATAGATGTGTTAAACGACCGTTCCAGAGGTTATCTGCAAAGTTGTTGCTACTCAAAACAACTCTCAATGGCCCTGTTCCATGCGTCCCATCCCCCAGCTCAGATTTGTGGGGGTGAGGACATCCTATATATATTTTTTTCTAATATTTCTGGACACCAAGTTCTGGACCCCATTCCAAACCCCTACTTGCCCACTCTTGGCTGCACCCTGTTACAGGGGGACCTGGGATTGGATAGACACACACTTCTTTTACACAGGTGGGGGACTTGATAACAATCAACAGTTAACACGATGATGACCCTAACAATTAGGGATTTGAGGTGTCAGCGCCGGTGTGCTGGTGGTGTCAGAGGTTTCCAGAAGCAGGAACCACCTGACTTTCCAAAGGGATGCCATCGTAGATGCAAAGAGACAGCAGACAAGCTCCATTAAGGTGAAGATTGACTTCTGTCAGGGAAGGTGCTAGCCTAGGACACGGACTACCTGCCCGGACCAGCTTTAAGTTGGGAGTTTTCCGTTCAGACCGCCCTTTGTGGTCACTGTAGGTCTCGGAGTTCGTCAGTCCGCCCAGCAGGCCTCCCTGCGCCTGCCGGGTTTCGTGGGTGGCCCCTTTTCCCCACAAAATTAATGAACTGGGTCCTTTAAAAAGCTAGGAAAAAAACTCTACATAGAAGAAATTAATAAATGTAACATTTTTATAAAATAATAATGAAGTAAAATGAATGAGTTAAAAAACATTTGTCTTTATTCAGATTTTTTTAATTAAATATGAAACCGGAAAAGCCACACTGCTCCAGGGTGAGGTGCCACCGCCCAGGATACAGCTAAGACCACCGCCCAGGGCCAGAACGCTGAAGTCAAGTTTTTAATCCAATTAACATTCCCCCGAATTTCAGAACCCCTCACCACACCTTGTTTATTCCCTGCTATTAAAACCGTGGCCTGGAAAGAAAAGACAAGATGGTCTGTTAGGGTGCAAACCCGCCATCTTCTCAGACTGCCGGCCACCTGAATAAAATCCCCGTAAAGAGTCAATCACTGTCTCTGCTTATTTGGATTGGTGGTGACAGGCAGCCTGACACCGGCATGTTTTCCGGTTTCATTAGGACATGGAGGACACTCACTAACTCTCGTTTGTCCCGCCCCTGTTCCACGCCTGCCTTTCCTGCTTGCCCTAGAAATGTCCACACGACGGCAGCCCGCTCCTCGCCCACCCCCTGCCCCTCCCAGCCCTGTGCCTCTCATTCTCGCAGTGGTCACTCGAGGGCTGGCTGTGCACCCGGACCCAGCTGCACCGGCTCGGAGCTGCCCTTGGCTCCTGCCTTGGGCTCGGGCCGTCCTGGCCATGGCTCTGCCAGCTGTCCCGTGTCCCTCCTGGAAACACCCCTTCCGCTGCCCCTGGCCCAGCTGGGGCCTCTGGCCTGAAACCCACAGCAAACACTGCTCTTCGCAGTGACATGCCGGCACGTGCCCCTAAGCTGGCAGCAGGCCAGGCGCCTGACACCGGCCCGGGTCTGGGGAACTGAGGCAACGCCACAGAAAGGAAGATTTGAAAACCGAAAAGGAGGAGGCCGGCCGGCCTGCCACTGCAGATCCTCCCGCATCCCACCCCACTGGCTCCCTGAGGGCAGGCTGGTCATTGGGCAGGTGACAGTACCTGTTTGTTAAATCGCTGAGTTGCCAAAAAAAAATGGTAGAAATGTTTGCAGAGAGCATTCAAGTCAGTGGAGAAAGGCTTTGCACGAGCCGAGCCGTGATTTGCTGGCCTCCTGTGAGGAGGCTGCTCAGGCTGATAGGCCCGCCTCCAGGCGGACGGTGTCCGGGTCCGAATGGCAGCAACAAAATAAGTGGACAAGAAGTGTTCGAGACACAGAAAATGTTTCTGTTTTGCCAGAAGCAACAGGAAGATATTGTCGTGTTTATTGTTGAAGAGAAACCACAGGCCCAAAGTGGTGTCCTTCGTGCTAAGGCCCCCGGCCAGCGACCCTGGTTTAACCCTGATCCAATCGCAGCTTCAACTCTCGACTCTCCCAGAGCCATCATCTCCATCAGCCAGTCAGGAAGGCCATCTGTCACGTGGACCTTCCCCATCCCCCACCGGAAGCAGAGGCCACCGGCAGGACAAAAACCCTCCCAGTTCCCATTCCCCAGAGAAAAGGTACCCTGGCCCAAAGCAAACCTTCCTTTCTGCAATTTGCTTACTGCTTTGAGAGAGGAAGGGAGAGACACACACACACTTTGAAGTTTGTTGTTCTACTTATGGATGCATTTATCAATTGGTTTATTTGTGCCCTGATGGGGGGATCAAATCCGCAATCTGGGGGTACCGGGAAGCTGCTCTCACCAGCTGGGCACTGGCCAGAGCCCGCTCTTTGTTACTAGCTCCCTTCCCCCACCCATTTTTCCAGTTAAAACCTTCCTTTTTCACGACCCCTGGGAGCTCCTTCTCTTGCTGGGCGGGATGCACCTGGGTCGGGGCGGATTGTAAAGCCCATCAGGTCTGCAAATGCCCTCGGTTGTCGGCGCCCGGCCCGTGCGACCCCGCCCAGCCCACACAGAGGCCCGGCAGGTGGGCTGGACAGCTGTTCTTTCCTTTCCAAGCAGAGGTCTCACTGAAGTGCAGTGGCTTCGTGCGACTTGGCCTGGAAGAAGACACCTGCCACCCACAGGGGAGGCCGAGGCTCAGCAGGCAGAATGCGGGAACTCCGATGGACGCCACGAACCACAAGCAGCGGTGATAAGTGGACAAGGAACAAAGGGAGACGCAACCCAAATTGAACCGGAGAAGACACCGGCGACCGGGCTGCCTATCACTGCCAAACCGGATAAGCAGAGACAGCGATTAACTCTTCACGGGGACTTTACTCAGGTGGCCGGCGGTCTGAGAAGATGGCGGGTTCCCACCCTAACAGACCATCTTGTCTTTTCTTTCCAGGCCAAGGTTTTAATAGCAGGGAATAAACAAGGTGTGGTGAGGGGGGTTGAAATTCAGGGGAATGTTAACTGGATTAAAAAACCGACTTCAGCGTTCTGGCCCTGGGCAGTGTCTTAGCTGCGTCCTGGGTGGTGGCACCTCACCCCGGAGCACCGTGGCTCAGACACCATCTGGAGTGGCTGGCCGTCCTCCAGAGACACACAGGTGGAGCTGCTGGTGGTCTCCTGGAGTCAGGGCGGGTCCCACCCGCTGTTCCTGGAACCAAGCAATTACTAAGTTTATTAGCTATCACCTGAAACTAAAATTTTCCAACTCTTAAGTCCCCCATCAAAACATGAACATATGAAAAGATGCTGGGCTGGGAGACAGGGGGTGGGCCTGGGGCCGTGTGGGGTCTGCCTGCAGTCACCCAGGGAAGCGAGCAGGAGGGGGGGGTATTGATGTGAGTGGACCCCGGCCACAGCCAGGGCACCGGCCAGCGGCGCCGGGATTGCAGGAGAGAAGAACCGGCACTGGCGGGAACCTCCGGCCCCCAGAGCAGTCTGAGGGGAACATGGTCCCTGGGCGGTCAGGTCGGACCTGTGTCTGGGGATCGTGAGGTGCAGGGGAGGGAGGCAGCCAGCCTCTGGTCACTCCCAGCTTTCCTGGGAGCAGCCCCACACCGAGCTGGAGGAGGGGCGATGGCTTCACTGGCCAGGGCATGAGAATTACTGTGCCCCCCCTCCCCCGAAATCGGGAGGAGGCCAGCCACCTTCTCTGATCTCGAAGTGACTAGAAACGTCTCCTGCCAGGCTTCCTCCCCTGGGGCCAGAAATAAAGTGCCCCAAGGAAAGGAACAATCCCAGTCAGCTGTTTCTCTGGCAGCGCCAGTGGGTGGGGACTCTTCTGAGTGACAGGCAGGACACCGAGGGATTGTTTTCCCACCTTCCTGGGGACTCTCAGTCCCAGCCCAGGGTGCCTGCTGAGGGGTCACGCTGTTCTGTTTCCCTTTCTCTTCCAGGAAAACAACTTTTCCACGAATTCCCACTGCTGTCTGTACTGCACTGGGGCTATTTTTGGAGTTAGTGTGGTGAAATATTTAGAATTGTCAACACAGTGCTTGCACTGCGTCCCCACTGGCCAGGGAACAGGCCCTTCTCCAAGGGGGAGGGTGTGTGGGGAGAGCGCTGCCCTGCACGTGCCCCAAGTGCCCAAAACGGGAGCGGCTCCTGGAGCAGGGGTCTCTGCCAAGCTGCTCGGCTGCCCCCGCGGCAGCCCGGGTGCGGAGGCCACACTTGTTTGTCCTTATCTGTGAGGCAATAGCTCAGCTGCTCTGCGAAGAGGAGGGTGCAGAACAGCCTGTGAGTTCTGACTGTGGCCGGGACCACACGCTGAGCAAACACTGTCATGAGACTGGTCACGTGGTGGGGAGGCGGGGGCAGGGGGGGGAGGTTGGCTGCTGCAGGTAGGGAAGCAGATCTGGCCCCCCAGGGGCAAACGCCCAGCCATCACACTGTGACTGCGCCCCTCCCTGGAAGCCCCCAGCCACACTGAGGTGACGGAGCTCATTCAGGCCACGCAGATGGCACCCCCAGAGCCTCAGCGCTGCTTAACCAGCCCAGTCTCCGGGTCCTGGGAGAACAGCAGGAAGGGCTCCTGGGAGGCACTGCAGGGGCCCAGGTCGGGCTTCCCAGGGAACAGTCGAAGTTAACCACTGGCCGCGGGGGGGCCAGGGCTGGTCCTCCTACTTGCCAAGTGTGGACACAGAAAAGGTGCCCCCATCAGGAGGGAGGTGGGGCTGCTGGTGCAGGAGGAGGTGTGGACACACAGCTACATGCAGGCTGCAGGGACCCAGGGGCCAGGGCTGGAGGGGCTCCTCCAGGGCAGCTTCTGGGAGAAGCCCCGAGGACACGTGCAGGACAGTGGCTGCCTGGACAGGAAAGGACATTAAAGAGCTGAGCCCGAGGGCCCAGGGCTGAGGCTGACAGCTCCACCTGCAGATCCAGGTGGTGCCAGGGTCCCCTGGTGCACCTGCACAGGAGGGCCAGGAGTCCAGCCAGGGCCCTGTGTTTCCTCCCTGCCGCCTTCCCTAACTTCCCTCCCTCCCTTCTTTCCTTTCCGTGTTCTTTACAGGCAGAGCAGAGATGTGCATTCACAATCCTCTAACTGGTAACAATCAGCCACGGGGGTCTGCACCTTCATCAGGTCCTTTCCCAGGACCCAGGTGGGTAAGCTGATGGGAAAAGACCTTTCCACCCGGGGGTGGCTTCCCTGCAGCCACACACTGGAGCTGGGCTTGGATAAGGGTAGCCCCCCACCCCCCCAGCACTCTCTGGTGAGCACCCAGGCTGGTGAGTGGTCTGTCTGCATCATCAGCTCTCGCTGAGGACCCCCATCGCGGAGTCAGGGACAGCCTGTGTCACAGGGCCTAGGTGTGAGAGCACACAAGTGTCGCCCAGCTAAGAGCCAGTGAAGGTGTCCGCTGAAGTCAGCCGGCAGCGTGGGGGAGGCCAGCTGTGTGTGTGTTGGGCGGCGGGAGGGCTTTGACCACCTCTTCCCGGAGCCAGGCCTCCTGTGCGGCCCACAGCCACTGAGGAGCCAGCTGGCCTGTGTGGGGAGTAAGTGACAGCCGCTCACCCACCCACCCCCGTCCCCTTCATTCCTACGTGTGCAGGGATGTCCTCGGATCCCTTCCTGCGCGGGTGGTCAGGGTGGCACGGGAGCCAGGACTCCCACCACTGGCTCCACGCCGACCCCTGCTGGGTAAGATGCAGAAATCGTAAAGTGCCCAGCGCGGGAAGGTGTGCGTGTGAGAATGGTGGTGGCCATCGTTGTGTTCCCGACAGGCTGCCTGGGAAGCAGCCTAGGCAGCCCTCAGCGGGATAGTGGGGAGACAGGCCGCGGGAAGCTCACGGAACACGGGGACACCCAGCAGCACCACAAACTGCTCATGCTCCCGGGAGGCGGGGAGGCTCGCTGCACCCGCATGCGGTGCGATCCCGTTCCATGAGCTTGCGGGCTGACCCAGCCTGTGGTAGGAAATACCGGAGGGAACCGGCCTGGGAGTGCGGGGCGCCCTCTGCACACTCCGAGGAGGTGGTCGTGTTCTGTGTCCTGATGGGGGTTCAGGCCACAGCACACGGAAGAACCCCTGCGGCAGAGCCCACTGGCCGGTGTGCTGAGAGCTGAGCGCTTCTCTGACCGAAAAAGTACCAAGCCCCAGCGGATGACGAGCCTGCCCCAGTGCCCAGGGCTGACACCTGCTCTCTGCGGCTCACTTTGAAATGCATCGATGGGGAGACGGCCTGAAGGCTGGACCGCGGGCTTGCGGAGACAGTCTAGAGAGTGGATACGTGCATGTACAACCCTCCGCGTGCAACTCTGTCAACCTTCTTCTGCGCTGGGAAATTTTCATAATAACGGGGGAAAGGAGCAAAGGAAAGCACCGAGTTTCTTTAAGTATTGAACTTGGGTCTCAAGGCAAAGGAAGGAAGACCACCTCCTCGTCACCTTCCACCTTCGTGGGGTCTGCCTGCAGGTGTGGCAGGGAGTCTGTCTCAGGGATGGTGCTTTGGGGTCCAGCGACCTTTCCCAGGCTAGACCTGCCTGTTGCCTGGAGACACTGACTTGATTATTTGTGGGCTTGCCCGTTCCTTCATCTGGTTCACTCATTTGTCAGCACGAGTTTTTGAGCACCCACTGTTTACCAGGAGCCCAATGAGCAGAGGTCTGGCTTTGGCAAAGGGGGAGGAGTGGAACAACCTTGGGTAAACACTGTGGGAAATGAGTGGGGGAGGGGTGTGTGTGTGAGACTCCAATGCCAGCAGAGAGTTGTGCAATGTTTACACTTTGCACAGTGTTTACATACAGTATGTTTATGCAGACTTTGTACCATGTTTGTGTACAGTGTACAAAGTGCACGCACTTTCTTACAGTGTGTGCACACAGTATACACAGTGCATACTGTGTTACAGTGTTTATATACTGTGTATAAGGGACACACATTTTGTTACACTGTTTATATACTGTATATAAAATGCACACACTTTGTTACAGTGTGTGTACACAGTGTATACAGTGCATACTGTTACAGTGTTTATATACTGTGTATAAAGTGTACACACTTTGCTAGTGTTTATATACTGTATATAAAGTGCACACACTTCATTACACTGTTTATACACTGTGTATAAAGTGCACAGACTTTGTTACAGTGTGTTTACACAGTGTATACAGTGCATACTGTGTTACAGTGTTTATATACTGTGTACAAAGTGCACACACTGTTAGTGTTTATACACTGTATATAAAATGTACATACTTTGTTACAGTGTGTGCACACAGTATACACAGTGCATACTGTGTTACAGTGTTTATATACTGTGTATGAAGTGCACACAATTTGTTAGTGTTTATACACTATATATAAAATGCACACACTTTCTTACAGTGTTTATATACTGTGTATAAGGGGCACACACTTTGTTACACTGTTTATATACTGTATATAAAACGCACACACTTTGTTACAGTGTGAGTACACAGTGTATACAGTGCATACTGTTACAGTGTTTATATACTGTGTATAAAGTGTACACACTTTGCTAGTGTTTATATACTGTATATAAAGTGCACACACTTCATTACACTGTTTATATACTGTGTATTAAATGCACACACTTTGTTACAGTGTGTGTACACAGTGTATACAGTGCATACTGTTACAGTGTTTATATACTGTGTATAAAGTGCACACACTTCGTTACAGTGTTTATATACTATGTATAAAGTGCACACATTCATTACACTGTTTATACACTGTGTATAAAGTGCACACACTTTGTTACCGTGTGTAAACACAGTGTGTATATGGTGCAGGCTGTGTTACTGTGTTTGTACACAGTGCACAAGCACACACACTTCGTTTCAGCGAGGCAGTGGAAGTGCCCCGGGACTTGGAGCACGGAGAGCTGGTGGGACTTGCTGAGCTGTCAGGTGAGGATAGGAGGGGTTGGGAGGCGCAAGGCTGGGCGGCCTCCCCGGCAGACACATGTGCATGCGTGTAGGCACAGCACATGGTCAGTGCCCCATGGGTGTTTTCGAGGAACTGAGTGAAAGACACGTCTGCAGTGGGACAGGGAAAGACAAGTGTCTCAGTCCGCGCGGACAGCTGTGCAAGTGCTCACAGACTGGGCACTTCAACAAGCGCTGTCTTCCGCAGTTCCGGAGGCCAAAAGTCCAGTAGGGTTCTGGGGGAGCCCTCTTCCAGGCTCAGGCGGCCGTCTCATCGTGTCCTCCTATGGTGACTCTGGTCACCTCTCTGGTGACTCTGTAAAGATGTTCATCCCACCACATGGCTCCCACACTCCTGACCTCTCGTCACCTCCCCAAGACCCCACCTCATGCCACTGCAGTGGAGTGTGGGGGTCCAGACGTGAATCTGTGGGGTCACAGACACTCACTCTGCAGCAAGAGGCTGGACAGGTGGGCTGGGACCGTCCATTCAAGCCCAGGTTTATCTGCCACGGAGGCTTGGTGTTGCCCATGTCATAGGTGAGTAATCCAAGACACAGTGGGTGAGGCTCCTCGGTCACCAACGAGAAGCAGCAGAGCTGGAATCAGACTGGTTGGTGTGGCTCCTGAGTCTCTTGACCTTTATGCCATGCTGGTGACAGCTGCTGGGTTTGGGGGCAGGG
This sequence comes from Tonatia bakeri, assembly GCA_004024845.1. Lineage (NCBI taxonomy): Eukaryota > Metazoa > Chordata > Mammalia > Chiroptera > Phyllostomidae > Tonatia > Tonatia bakeri. Next base: position 56,966 of record PVIA01006767.1, read on the forward strand.
ACATGGAGCTGACCCTCAGTGGGCACCATCAGAGGATGTTGGCAGGGGCAAGGTTAAGACAGCATGTCTGGCCCCAACTGGTGTGGCTCAGTGGACTGAGTGCCAGCCTGTGAACCAAAGGGTCAGTGGTTCGATTCCCAGTCAGGGCACATGCCTGGGTTGTGGCCAGGTCCCCAGTAGGGGGCATGCAAGAGGCAACCATACATGGATGTTTCATTCCCTCTCTTTCTCCCTCCCTTCACTCCCTCTAAAAAGAAATATATAAAATCTTTAAACACACACACACACACACACACACACACAGCACGTCTGGCTACTTAGGTAAGGTGGGTGGTCGGGGCTCCACTGCCTCTGTGAATATTCCCAGTGACCTGACTCCCAGAGTGGGTGTCTTTCAAGGTCCAATCCAGAAGCCACACCTCTGCTGCTGACAAACTGAATGCAACTAAGTGTAACTTTTATGATCGTTCACCTGCCATCCATCCATCCACCCACCCGTCCACCCATCCCCTCGTCCTCCATCTGTCTCCAGCCCCCCTGACTCAGGACGGCTCCTCGGCCCCCATTTTTCATGGCCTTGATGTTCTCATGCATCCAGGACAATGGCGACTTTGTAGAAATGGCTCTCAGGTTGGGCTTGTCAGGTGTATGCTGACTGAATGCAGGCACAACTTTGGTCAGGAACACTACAGAAACCAGGTTCCTCTGTTACCATATTTTAAAATCTGTTGTTGATGCTATTACAGATGTCCCCCATTCCCCCACAGCTTCCCCCCACCCCAGGCCCTGTGCACCCTCCATTACGGCCTTGGAGGCACGTGGTACTGACCGTCCAGTTCACTTTCACTCCAGGCGGGGGCGCTGCCTGCCAGGCTCCCCCCACCCCAGTCCCCGGTAAACACCTTTCCAGCTGTTCTGCATGAGTGTCCCCGGAGGAGATGCGGGAGAGTCCTCTCATAGCCGCAGTGCCTCCTGTCAGCAAACGTGTGCTCAGGAGCCCTGCGCCATGAGCAGGCGGCGCGGTGTCCCTGCCCTCTCCCCACTGGTGTGTTTGGTGCTATGGGGTGTCCCCCCAGAAATTGGCTGACCAGTAAGGAGGTTCAGCTGCTCTGCTGGTATTGGCTGGAAAAGGACAGATGGCATTGGGCCCTCCTCAGAGTGGCTGAGGGACAATGGGGAGCTGGGGACAGTGTGGGGGGAATCAGTGGGGAGGGGCCCGAAGTGGCTCCCTTGGAACAGGAGTGTGGTACCCACTCGCTTGGAAGGAAGGTCACTGAGACCTTTGTCTACACTGCTGATCAGGCACTCAGTGGGAAGGGGGTCTGGGGGGAAAGACTGGGGGGAACAGGCCTTTGGGAGTGGGCCCAAGTGTGAGAATGTTGTGTTCCGTGTGCACGCTCACACAATGCTCTGGCGGCGGAGGTGGCCCCAACAGCCACAGGCAGAAGTGCCGTGTCTACAGGGGTGCCCAGCCTCCTTCCCCAGCCACGCCACTGGCCTCTGCATGAACAGCTCACGGGAGCGGCGGGCGGCGGTGCGGGTGCAGACGACGTGGGGTTTAACACACCTGACCTCGCTGACCAAGGCCCACCCGGCTGCAGCGGCTGCCCAGTCGTCGATCAGCAGCTGAGACCACTGTGGGGCCGCCACGTGGCATCACCCACAGGGCAGCCCAGCCATCCCCTGGGTGTCACTGGAGTGGACGCCCATCCGAGCTGCGGGTTTCCTTCCCCACCCACCGGGCTCCTCCCGGGAGTTCCATCGGAGACTCACCCAGGGCTTCCTCACCGTGCGCCGACCCATCTGCTGCGCCTCTGACTGTGAAGCTGGGGGCAGTGGCCAGCACCACGAGCCTTGCAAGTTTGCCCTGCTCTGCTCTGCGTGCGGGGGGCAGGGGAGGCCGGGAAGGCCTGTTCAAGGTGGCCTAGGCCCTGGCCAGGTGGCTCAGCTGGTTAGAGCGCCATCCCAATGCAGCAAGGTTGTGGGTTCAATCTCCGGTCAGGGCACACACAAATCATGCAATAAACGCGTAAGTACATGGAACAAGTTGATGTCTCTCTACCCTCTCTAAAATGAAAAAATAAAATGAAATAAGGTGCCCCAAGGTACCCGCTGGGAGAGAGAACAGCCCTGGCTGTTTCTTGACCAGCGACCAATAAATGGTAGTGGCTTCCCTGTGGCCAGGAGGCCGGGGCACAGGGATGGGGCAAAGGTGGAGGAGGCACCCCCTCTGTCACACTGAAGGGTCCACCTGCAGGTCTGTGCCCTCTGTGTCCAGGGCTTTGGGGTCTGCGGGTTTATACACCTTGGTACCCAGGGAAGGCATGCGTTCCACCAGGGAACATTTTACCGTGAATACAGCCTTCCCTGAAACCCCATTTACCCTTCCTGCATGCTACGTTTACTAAATTAACTCACTTAACTCCCCCAGAAACTCTCGGGAGTGGGCGTCGGTTTCCCCCATTTTACAGGTGGACCCCAGACCCGGAACACCTGGCGGCGGCTGGGCTGGGACCCGCGCCAGAGGCCGGGCTCGCACGCGCTCGCGGAGGTGATTCGGAGCGGCCACAGGATGTGCTCCATGCGTCTGCGGGAGCGTCCCTCTCCCCGGGGCGGCGCGAGGCAGCGCTGGGAGACGGGGAGCCACGGGTTAACCGACAAAACACACAAGTCTGCCCGGCTGCCGACATCCCGCGTGAAACGGGGGTGAGTAACCCGGCCGTGAACGGGGATTCATTATTGGGTGCGGGTCAGGGCGGGCAACCCGGCCGCCGCCGGCGTCCCCGCCCTCCGCACACCCTGCGCAGCAGCCCCGGGGATTCTCAGCAAAGGCGTTTTCCGATCCTAGCACACTGCGAACCCCGCTCCGTGGAAGAAAACGATGAGCCGAAAAGGAAGAGGTGGGGCTGGGGTGTCGCGGAGCCGCACGACCGGCGGCAGGGAGTGTCGGGGGAGGGCCTGGGTTTGGGGCGCCCGCCCGCGGTGACGCGCGCCCCCCGCCCGCCGCAGCGCCACTGCAATGGCCGAGCGGGACCGTCGGACGCCGCCGCCCGCCCGCGGAGAGCCTCGGTGAGCAGCCGCCGGCCGCCCGGGTCCCTCTCCCTGGTCCCCGTCCCCTGACCCCGCCCGCCGCCGCAGTTGGGCCGGGCCTCTGCGCTCCCTGCACCTGGCACGGTGCGCCCCGGGGCTCCGGCGCTCTGCGTGCGCGGGGGGGATGGCCGGGGGTGGCCCGGAGGCGGTGGAATGAGGTTCTGACTCCCCGGGCGTCCCGGGCGGGGGTCCTTCTGCCCCTCCAGGCACCCAGGGCCCCATCTCGCCCGCGCTCCTCTCCCGGGAACCGCCGCGGCCCGCAGCGCACAGGCCTGGCGCGGGGGAGCGCCGGGTGGCGCAGGTGCGCAGGAGGCCTCGGGCGTGTCTGTGTCGCCGGCTGATCCGCCCTCAGGAAGGCGCGGCCTCTGCGGGGATTTTATTTTTATATTTTGGGGTCCAGTTTTGCAGTCTCACGTGTTCTGTTTCCCGGGTGGCAGACTGGCTGTCGGATGCTGACTGGAAGCGGGGGAAGGAAGGTTTGGTTGGGGTCCGGAGGCAGAGGGGGGCCGGCCTCAGGTTTCCAGAGCAAACCTGGGCGCCTGGCCTTTGACCTTGCCGTTGGGGAGGGGCCCAGGGGATGCTCCCTTCCCCTTCCCCGCTCTGCTTGGGGGGCTCTGGCCCCACACTCCCTTCCGGCAGTGAGGGAGGCGGGAGAGGTTGTCACTGCTCCGTGTGGCCTGCAGATCTAAACAGCTGGGTGGAGAGGGCCCATCAGGTTCTGACTGAGGACTGTGGGCGTGGGAAGTGCCTCTTTGCCTGGGCTGCCACCAGGGCGGACACTGCTGGGCCCCGGGGGGCCAGGAGAGTGGCCGGGGAAAGGTGGAGCAGAGAGGGACCTGGCCCTGTGTCCACCTGAGCTTGGGGTGAAAAACGGGTGCAAACGGCACCCCAGCTCCTTCCCTGTTTTTCTGAAAGCTGATTCATGCCTGTAAATCAAGACTCTTCGACCAGGTCGAGATGCTTTCTCCACGTCACTGCAATTCTCTCTGCGAATCTGCCCATGGAGTCCACTGTAAGGGGCCGGACTTCCCTCCTCAAAGTGTTCCCCAGGTCTGTCAACAGAACGCAGGTGGCAGGCGCTGTCTCTTTGGAGGAAGAAGGTGGCCCCAGACAGGTCACATCGGGCCTCCGCGCCTGGGCCCCACAGCGCCCACAGGCACCTCGGGTGGGGCTGCTCTGTATCTGTAAAGAACACCAGCACCAACCGCCAAGCCGCTCGGGGTCCCGACCGCTAACTGGGAAGGAAGCAAACGGCCTGCATCTCTCTCCCAACCCGGCTGGACGCGTCCACTTTCTCCCAAAAACGATATTGGTGGGAGAAGAGGGGTTTCTGGGACGGTGAGTTTCCTTGGGGGCTGGGGGAGATATAGTCTCGATTTTACTCGGAACTTCCCAGCAAACCACTGTGTCCTGTGTGCGTCTGTTGTTTTGGGGTCTCGTGCTGAGACGTGACTGCTGCCACCCACTGGGAACCGGGTCCAGCAAGGGAGAGGCAGCAGCCGGGTGGGCACCGGTGGGTGCAGGTCGGACGCACCATCAGCTCACGGGCCTGGTGCCCGGCAGCTGCACTCGGGGCCACCTTGCCTGGTGGCCGTCGGTGGCGGGTGGTGGCATCATGGTCAACATGTTCCCGGGTCCAGCTCAGTGTGAGTTTGCCTTTATGATGCCTGCATGATCTTGGAGCTGCCGAACGGTGGGCACCAATGAACAGTCATGAAAAAGTGAAGCCAGAAAGAGGAAAGAGTGATGACACAGAGTCACCCCGTCGTGGCGCCTGCTCTGGCCTCACTGCCGGTGTTTCCTGCATCCCAGTCCATGGGCATCAGCCTGGGGTGGGGGGGATGGGCTGCCAGGGACCCCAGAGGGGCCTGAGGACACCCTCAAGGGGCCTCCAGTGGGTGAAGCTGATGCCACCTCTGGGCACCAGGCTCGGCCACATCCTCGAGGAGCCTGCAGGGGAGGAAATGACAGGATCAGAGAACCATCTAGAAGCAAGGAGCCTGAGACCAGAGGGAGAGAGCCTTGTCCACGTCGAACTGTCATCATGGGCCTGGCTCTCTTGACGTCATGCAGGGGCTCCAGGGAGCCACCCCAGGCTTCACCCTCCATTCTGGGGCCCCTCCTGCCCACGGAGTGGCCCTGGTCGCCCTCCACCCTCACCAGCCACCTGGAGGACATCAGCGTCGCGTCTGGGCACTCCAGGTAGCGACCCGCTCCGCTGGGCTGCACACCGCCAAGGGGAGCAGCTGGCCGGACACCGGGTCTGTCTGCTTCCCTCCAGTTAGACGGCTCCGCACACCAGCGATGCCAACGTGAGAAATGTTTCGTTCACCAAACCTGGACCAGGAGAGCCGCCCGCACCGCTGCCCTGGGCCGGCCTTCCTCCCCCTCTCGCTCGTCTGTTTCTTGGTGTGGCTGTGCGCGCGGTTCCTGCTGCCCTGGGTGCCGCCAGCTGTGGGTCTTCTTCTTTGGTGTCTGTGACGCCACTCGAAGCCTCTGTGGGCGTGTCTTGTGTTCTAAGCCGGGACCCTGCTGGCCAGCATCTTCTGGCCCGAGCCTGTCTGGGTCAGGCCCTCAGTGCCAGGTTGAGGACAATCCAGATGGAGGCTCGCTGTGGCCCCAAAGCACTTCTCTCGGGAGAACTCCGCACGAGGTCTCCACGAGCACCAGGGCTTCCGTGCCGACGGTGGCGGGGGCTCGTCTGTCCCTCTGCTGGAGCACCTGTGGGGGCCTCTGACTGGGACCTTGGGGGACAGAAGGCAGCATTTGCTCCCGCCTGGCAGCTGGGGCACATCACTGGGGGGACATTTCTGCCCCAGATCCCAGGGCTTCCCCTTGCTCCTCTGCCCTGCAGGGGTGCAGACCTGCACTGGGGGCCCCGGGGAGTTGGGGGCGAGTTGGCAGACACTGGGGGGTGGGGCCGGCAGGGTCAGTGGGAGGCTGGGCCAGAGCCACCACGGGCAGCCCCACAAACGTGCCAGTCCCTGCAGGGCTGATGCCCAAAGCCAGGTCCACAGTGGTCAGTGGGAGCAGGACTGGCTGGAAGTGCCCATAGGGTGGGGTCGCCCCTGCGTCCAGGGTAGGGCAGGTGAGTGAGCTGAAGCCAGGGTGGAAGGACGACAGGCAGCACCTCGGACAGCACCGGCGGCTGTGTGCAGGCAGACGTGGGGGCGGCCGCCCCTCCCTGCCGGGCTTCTCCCGGCCTCCCGGGGCCCCTGCTGCTGCCTGCCTGCCCGCCCTGGCCTGGGGAAGGCAGCTGGCTGCTCTGTGGCTCATTAGGGTGGATTTCTGAGGACTCCTGAGCCTGTTGTGTTCATTCTGTTTCTCCAGGAGCCAGGGCAGCAATTCTGAAAGCTGGACTCTTAACTGGGAGGTTGACAGAAAAGTCTTCTTTTAACAGAAGTGGCTCATTAGTGACCAGAATGTCCCCTGCAGTGTCGTGCAGAGTGACAACCATGTTCCGTGTAGGCCACCAGTGTATCTTGGGGAAACTTGCCTTTGGTTTGAGAAATGGCACGAACCCATTAAAACGCAACGTCTTTTTTCCTGTCAATGTTTGGGAGGAAGTTACAGCAAAGCTGGCTTTGCCAAAAGGCCTGTAGGCAGCAATGGAGTCAGAGCAAGGGGGAGGGGAAGGAACCCACAGGCTGCCCACAAGCAGGCCCCCCCCGGCCACCGCAGGTGCCCGCCAGCCCTTCCCGGCCCGGTTGCCATGAGCCATGGTTTGAAGAATGCCTGCTGTCTCTTCGCTCCTTCTCTTTTCCATCGTGAAACTCTGTGTGAAGGTGGGAACTTGGCCGGGGCGGGTAGGGGCTTCACGAGCTGCTCCCTCACCTTCTGCCCCAGCAGGGTATGCGGTCCCCTGGGGTCCCCACAGGGAGGGACCCCATCACTGGCCTTCTCCCTTTGGAGCTCCCATTCCCCCCCTCCCCTCAAGTCTTGTTCAAATATCCGCTGGTGGAACTGCCACCACCTCTGTCCCTGTCACTGTCCCCAGTGCGTGCAGGTAAACGCCATCAGCTCTGGTGCCCTGGGGACTGGCCTGCCCTTGCCTGTCGGTCTGTGGCCAGCAATGGCCTGTCTCCCCAGACATCTGGCTGGAGAGTGGGCAAACCTGAGTCCAGGGGGGCCTCTTCCTGCTGGGCGGGGCGCCTGGGTTTCCTGTCTCTCCTCGGAGCCGGGTCTCTGGTGACAGTGGGTCCTGCTGGTGGCTGGCTGGCCAGGCCATAGGGCAGGGCCTGCCATGGGAAGTGACCGGGCCGTCCTTTCCAACATCCCTATGGCTCTGTTCACTCTGCCTGTTTAGCCGTGGCCTGGCCACTTCCTCCTCCCCTGTCCTGGGGGCAGAGAAGCCCTTCAAAACAGTGTCCACTGCCCCGGCCACCCCCAGCAATGTGACAGGGGCCGGCCCCAGGGTCCTCAGCACGCTGCAGGGAGCCGGGGACACACGGCTCCTCCTGACCTGGTGCCGACCGTCCACGGGCCATGTGGGTTCCTGCTCCCCTCCCCGGCTCTGCCTCCCGGACGAGCAGAGATGCCGGCCAGGTCATGATGGCCACACTCTCTGTCCCCACGATGATGGCAAGGCGATGGCAGAAAGAGCCTCGCGAGGATGGAGGGACCACCCCTCAACCGCAGAGGAGAGCCCGGAGGAGGGTCCCCTGGCTGCTGGCGCCCCTGCCTGCTGGCACCCCTGCCTGCCTGCACTCGGCGCCTGTCTCTGCAGCGCTTCCCTCGGGGGGACCCCGCTGAGGTCGCAGCTTGGCCGCGTTACAGACCGTGCCAGCACCCCCGACACTGGTCACCCCCACGGCCACCTTGAGAGTGGATGCTTTGGATGGCTGCCCTGCCCCGCCCGACTCTCTGGGGCTTCGAGGCGGCTGAAGACCCTCCGGCTCAGGGAGAGCTCTCTGTGCCCGTTCAGGCTGCCTGTGTCCGGCCTGGGCCTCGCCCTGGGAGCCTGCGGCCTCGCCACCAGGTGGGCTCCGCAGCCTGTGTGCAGTCAGAGGTCGTGTCGGGGGCCAACCCAGAGGGCACGAGAGCATCCTGGAGCAGGTGGGGGCACACTCAGGGCACCCGGAGGCTTCCCCTGTGGGCAGGGAGACCTTGCTGAGGGATTTGGGGGGAGAGGCTGGAGGGGGCGCCCACACACAGGGCCTCCACCTAGTGACCTGTTTGGCACCTGTGAGAGGACCCGCTGTGTGGGGCTCTGGCCTGTGTTCCCCGAGCTTCAGTCCATGAGGGTCCCTTCTGGGTCTCTCGGGCTCAGACAGCTGCATGTGGCTGCCCCTCCTCAGCCGAGGAGTGTGTGTGCTTGGTGGCAGGAAGCGGATCCAGGGCTGTGCTATGGCACCAACGTTTGCCAGTGCCTGAGTGCTGGCAGGTCTGCCTCGCCTGGCACAGTGTGCAGCTGGGGCGTGCGAGCATCTGCCAGGGGCCGCTCAGCGTGTCCCCTTTGAGCGACTAGGCAGCCTGCCGGCCTGAGGGTGGCACTGCCTTGGGACCGAGAGCAGAGGGTCTGTGTCACTGGGGACAGGGTGCAGGGCCTTGGCTGCGGGAGAGCAGACAGTGTCCCCTGCTGGCCGTGGGGCGACAGGAGTGTGGCACCATCTCAGCAGCGGCGCACCGATGATGCCGGCTTTGCTGGACGTGCAGACCCTGCTCTGTGACCCAGCCATTCTTACATGGAAATGCAAAACAGCCCTCGAAGTGAAGGTTGGGGCGGGGGCTGCAGTGGGCCCTGATCCGTCCTCGGAGTGTCTGATGGTGTGTCCACTCCTTTTCTGATGGAAGCTGCCTCACCGGTGTGTCTAGCCTGAAGGAGACCAGGCCCCGCGTGCAGAGGGCAGTGGTCCCTCACCCTCAGGGCCCTGCCTGTGTCCTGTCCGGCCTTTGTCCCTCAGGAGCGCTTGTCTCCCCCTCGAACTGCCGGCGTGTGGGGCCCTGGCCTGGGACAAGGGCAGCTCTGTACTGAGTCTCCAACCCCATGAAAGGGACGTTATCCCCGTCCTAGCCGGAGACACCCACCCCCTTGCTCTGCCCAGCGTGAATGCGGCGGATTCTTCCCTGTGGCTAATTAGCACTGGGCTCAGGGGCCCCATGTCCTCACCGTGCGCTGGGGTGCAGGACATGGGGAGCTCGAGGGGCGTCTCGACAACGGGACCTCGACCAGAGCCTCTTCCCAGCTCAACTCTGCGGGGTGGACGCTGAGCCCAAACACCTGCGCGCCCAGGCCCAACCACCACACGCATTCCTCCACCGCGGGCCTCAGACAGGTGTCCGGGGGCGCGGCACGTGAGTGTGCTTCGTCCGGTAGTGTCACTGCGCTGGGACCCATGTGCGGCAGCGCACGCGTGGGCGAGGGTGTGGGCGGGGCCCTGCGGCCTGGGCAAGGGCACGTGGGAGGAACCTGGGCTTGGCCCTGGGTGTTAATTCACGTCAGTGGTGGAAATGCAAAATGGGGCGAGGAGCTGATTTCTGACTCTGGGGACCGGCCCTAGACCTCGCCCTGCGGATGAGCGCAGGTGCCACGGTCCGGCAGGCAGTGGGCGTGGCCTCCAGAGGGAGGGAGGCGGATGTGGCCATGGAGCTCCGCCTTACCGCCCCTGCCCCCAGGGGGCTCCCGGCACACACTCAGAGGCGAAGGGTAGGACTCGAGTGTCACACGGACTCTGGTGTGGGTGCGTGTGCGTCATGCCACGCAGCAGCAGGCGGGACACAGGCAGTTCGGAAACCACACTTAGTCTGGATGGAAACACAGTTTCCGGGAACAGTCGCTCTGGGCCCCGAAGCCCCTTCGCGGTGGGGGTGGGGCGGGCCCAGGCCGCTCTGGAGGGACCGGGAGAGAACAATATAGTTATTCTCTCTGCCCCCGAAACGGCGTTTGACAAACGGCAACACCCACACACAAGGTTTAAAAAGCGTGCGCTCAGCACGCGGGGAATGCGGATCAAAGCTGTGACTGCTCTCGGCTGTCTGCGGGAATCGCGCGGCGGACGCGCTGCCTGGAGGCGGTGGGCCTACGGGGAGCATTTCTCTTCAGGAAAGAAACGGGACAGAGGACAACTGTCTCCCCTCCCGCTCGCCCCGCCCCGCGCGCCGTGGGAAGAAGACAGGAAGCGTGAGGACCGGAGAGGAGGAAGCAGCACTGCCCTTCCACAGAGCAGGTCGACGAGGTTCCGCTCGGTGTTAGCGAGTTGCCGGTCCAGGTGCGAACAGGGACATCGGCGGTTTTCTTGCACACCGGCTTCTCCTGGTTACGGGAGGAAGAGGCGACAACGGGCACAAATGCCACTCGAGATCGCAACACCCCCGTGGGGCGCCCCAGCAAATACATCGAAAGTCATGCGAAGCCCTCCGGAGAAAACGGAGCAACGGTGCTGGAAGACAGAGCAGTCCCGGCAGAAGGGAGCCAGCTCTGCTGCTGCGCCAGTGGCTGACCCCGCAGAGACGGCGTCCTCGCCGGGCTCGCCCTCGGCAGCCCCAGTCCTGACCTACCCGGGGTTCTCACGGCAGGGCGCATGCTGACGTGGGGGAACACATGGTCAGAAGAGCCAAGTCTGCAGAACCAGGAGGAGGAGAGGAGCCCCACCAGACACGGAGCTGCTGGATTGACCAGGGACCCGCATGGGGACAGGTGGCGTCCTTCCCCCTGGAAACGGAGTGGGCAGCCGAGCCGGCGTTATCAGACCAGCGGAGCGCCGGCTGTTCCCTGCGGAGGGCGCACGCGGGCTCTCCACCTGGGGGGCCCAGCTGCTGTGGCTCGCATGCAGCCCACCGGTCTGGTTTCCCTGACGATTTCAGACCAGCTGGACACGTACACCCCCCCAGGACCCACTGGAGCCCCCCCAGGACCTGCACCCTCCCAGGTGCTGACGAGGTCGCCCTGGGCCCTTCCGGGTTGGTGGTGGGATTCGGCTGGGGTCCGCAGGCAGGCGCCTGTCTCACCAGCCACACCAGAGGCTCTCTCCCGGGTCTGACGCATTTGTGCGTGTTCCCTGTTTGGAGTGAAATGGGCCATCTCCTCCATCACCTCCGTGTTTAAACTGGAGCAGAAGTTTGTCCACACCATGGACCTTGTAGCTGCATAAACCCAGGGGGATGCTCTGAAGAGGAGAGGACCCCCAGGGGCCTGGAGTGGCCGGACACCAGGCAGGCCATGCTGCCCTCGCTTGTCCTAGCCCCGGGTGTGGGGTTCTGCCACTGGGCACACAGAGGGAGGCCTTCAGGACCCCACAAGGGGCACTGCCATTCCTGCGGGCACAGCAGAGTGGACACTTCATTCCCCACCCCACAGCCGTCTACTCGGCCCCACAGCGGACAGGAGCCAGGTGTTCCCTCGGCACTGGTCTGGATGCGGTGTTTCATGCCCGGGGAGCGGTCTGTGACCCTGCCTCCAGCCCCTGCTCAGCGCCGTAGCCGCCCACCCCCGACGCAGTCACAGCGCAGTGACTCCCAGCTGTGAAGTGCAGGCTCACTCTGCTGAGTCACAGAGCCCTGGGGCCGCCCGCCCGCAAGCTGCACCGAGCTTGGAGGAGCCTCGGGTCACCCGGTCACCACGCAGATGGGTGAGGAGAGCACCAGCTGTTGGGGAGGGAGGGCGAGAGCGTGGCTGTGTGACCTCGCAGGGCTCAGCTCCTTTCGGGGGGCTGAGGGCTGCCTGCGCAGTTACTCCAGTTGGACTCTCGTCCGTGTTCAGAATGCATTCGAGTTGGCTGAGGGTCAGCAGGGGTGGATGTGTTTTCCAGGGTGCAGGCACCTCCTGGGAAGATGCTCGGGGCCTCCTTGGTCTGGGCCCTGCATGTGAGGGGGGCCACCGGCTCCTAGGACACGTTTCTCGTCCCAGACTCAGTCTTTGATGGAGCGCGTTCTGGCCGCCATGGGGGTGAGGGTGGATGCTCAGCTGTGTCTGTGCTCAGCGCCCGGTGTGGTGGGCGCCCCGCCCCAGGCTCCAGGCTCTGGGTGCAGGGGAAGATGGTGGGACTGCTGGGCCTTGCATCCCCTTCAGGTGCAGGCCTAGGGAGAGATCCAGCCCTGGTGGCACCCCGACCCTGGGGGTGCTCTCAATCCAGAACCCCAGTTTGTCCGTGGACATCACTCTGGACTCAGCGAACTCCAGTGTTTTGGGGAAGGTAACAGCTTCTTAACTGATTCCCAGCACTTGTTTTTGAAAGAGGCAGCTGTCGTTACCTTGTGCCTTCGTTCCCCCAGTCACTCAGAAACAAGGGGCTGTGGAGAGGACACCACGGGTGACGGGCGATAAGCAACAGGCTTTGCCAACTGAGAGGCAGTGAGATACGCTGAGAAAGCGCACGTCCCAGATAACGGAGTCCCAGGTTACAAGTCAGGGGCACTTGGAAGGTCTCTAAATAGCTGCTCTCGCACTGCTCCCCCAGAGAGCCACACCAGTCAGCCAATTTCGTGGGTTACTTATGGCTTCGGAACTCCTTTTTTTACGCTGAAATACGACAAGGTTCGGCCCTCGTACACGCCCGCGAAACCGCCCCGCACACGATAGTGGACATAGTGCTGCCGCTCCCCGTGCCGGCCCGCCCCGCCCCGCCCCGTCCCGAGGCCGTCGCTCCGCCCCTCAAGGCAGATGAGCCTGTGCTCTCAAGAGCTGCCTGTAACTGCAGCCCTACCATGTGCGTGTACGTCGACACGCAGTGTGTGGGTCGTCGCCCTCTGTTTCGTGCATGGTGCAGACGTTCCTGGCTCGCTGACCCCCGTGCCAGTGGACGGAGTTTGGGGCAGCTGCGGTTCCTTGCCGTCCCAAACAAAGCCGATGTGAGCGCCCAGGTACCAGTCTCCGCACCACTGTGCTTCCGTTTCCTGGGCCGAGGCCTCGCCGGGGTCACAGGGCAGGTGTTCAACTTTGTAAGAAATTCACAGTGTCTCCCAGGACGGTCCGACCATTTCCCACCCCCCACAGCTGTGCTTGAGGGTCCGCTCCCCAACCTGCGAGGCGACCAGTGCTGGGCGTGGCCTGCCTCTCACTTCCCGTCCCAGTTGGTGGGCCGTGGTATCCCCATGGGTTCAGACTGTGTTGTCCCAGGACAGTGACATTAGCATCTTTCATGGGGCCATTTGCCATCTGAGCACCTGCTTTGGTGACAGCCCCCCCAAATATTTTGCTTATTTTTAAAAATTGAGTTTTTTGTCTTACTATTGAGTTTTGGGAGTTTTAAGACATATCTGCACACTTGGGATATAAGTTTTTCAGCAGCCACGTTACACCCGCGTGGCTGGCAGTCCTGGGAAGCAGCTGGTCTCCCGGGGCCGCGCTAACCCTCGTGTCCGAATGCCGGCCGGTTCTGGGGGTGAGCACTCGGGGCCCACAGCCTGTGCACAGTCCAACATCAACCAGCGGATGGGCACGCCGCCTTCTCACGCCCCCACGGGGAAGGGTCGCCCATGGCTGGTGCCCTTGGGTGCTGTGCTGAGCAGCTCTCCCGATTTCCGAAAAGATGTCCCAGGAGTCAGAGCTCTGGGCCAGGGCCCAGCGGTCAGTCCTCTCTGCCCACTCTGACCGGCCAGCCCCCCAAGGCTGCATCCGGAGCCCCCGCCCCTGTCCAAGGACACCCTCCAGCCCCTTTGGTTTCTGAACTTCACCCAGCCCCCTCCCCCCATACTCAATAAACAAGCGCAGTTCTCACAGAGGAGCAAACCTTTCCTGCCACCTCCGATAAAGCACGCACACTACCAGCCACCAGAGCGCCCCGTGCCCCCTCCCCACCGCCGGCAGGTTTGTAAAACGCCACTTCCCAGAGGGTTTCCTCGGGCAGCCACCATGCCACCAGGCGGCCACAGTCCCATGAACGAAACTCGTACCTTAAATTGGGTTCCAGCCTCTCATTCTGAAGGGGCAGGGAGTAGATGCTCTTGCGTGTGGGTCGTTGTTGGGTGCGGATAGAGGGCTACTGGCCTCTGGGACTGGCCTGTGGTCCAACCAGTGTCTTCAGGACAAGTGAACAGCCAGCCTGGCCCCTGTCTGTTCCTGCTGTCCCCCCTGGACCCAGGCCCGAAGCCAGCTGCTCACCCAGGTGTGCTCTCCCTCCAGGTGAATGAGAAAATGTAGCAGAGCGGCAGTAAGCTGACACCTGCCACAGCTTGGCGTGGACAGCCCAGCCCACATAGGCGGCCCACACCCAGCACCCCTCGGGCCACCCTCACCATGTCCAAGAAGGGCGTGGGCGGCCGGAGCAAGGGGGACAGGGCCGAGGCCCTCGCCGCGCTGCAGGCCGCCAATGAGGAGCTGCGGGCCAAGCTCACCGACATCCAGATCGAGCTGCAGCAGGAGAAGAGCAAGGTGGGCTCCCACCCCACCCCCACCTCACCCCTCCCCACCTTCCCGCACCCCGGGCCAGTCCACAGGGGGAGGCGGGGTGGCCAGGTCTCTGTGGAAGTGCCCACCCAGTCAGTGCCCGGCCCCCAGGGCCTCTCTGAGCAGCTGGGAAGGACAGACTGCTCTGGGGAAGAGGGCAGCAGGTGGCACCACAGGGCCCTGCCCACAGGTGCGAGTGGGGACACAGGCCCTTGCCCCATGGGAACAGCTTGGGTCCTCCTCGAGTGGAAGCATCCCTGGAGCAATGCCCCTCCCCCGGGGGTGTCCAGATTGGCCTAGAACCTGAGTAGGTCGGCCCAGCACGGCCCTCGGCCGGCTGCAGGTGACAGCCAGCCCCAGGCCAGGTGTGGGAGCACCTCTGCGACCCAGCTCGGAAGCCCAGCCCTTGGGGGGCCTTGCAGCCCATAGGGAGGGCTGGGCTCCTGCTGACAGGGACCCATGGGACCTGGGGGGTGGGGAGGGACTGGTCAGAGGTACACACCCACTCAGCACTGTCCTGTGGGCCCATGCTGCCCTCTCCCCTCATAACTGGGGAGATACTGGAAGTGCCCGTGGGCCTGTGGGCAGGGGCTGCAAGGAGGAGGTGACCTCGGGGGCAGTGGGGGGAGGCCCCAGGGCCAGATGTTCTCCCAGAGGCAGCGAAGGTCCTGGGTTGCGGATTGGTGGCTGCAAGTCTCCTCACATCCCTGCTGGGGGACCTGGCCATAGGCAGGAACCAGGTTATTCGGGGCCAGCTGTTTCTGCGAGTCACCGGCCTATGGTTGAGGTCACAGACCCAGGTGTGTTTGGTGACATGTGCATCTTACGTGGTATGTAGAGTTCAGTGTCCACATGCAAAATGTCGGGGCACAGCCAGGCCTGTCTGTACCTCCTGGCCAGGAGGCTAGAAATGGTCACCGTCTGGCCCTCACCCTCCCAACTCAGGTTCCCTGCTCCAGGACAAGGGGATAGTTGAAGGACCTACTGCCAGGAGAACAGGCTCCCGGAGGCCCAGGGACAGGGTGGGGACCAGAAGGTGGCTGCGAGGTGGCCGAGTGGCTGCTCCAGGAGTTTGGGAATCCACGTCAGCACTGCTGTGTGCCGGGAGGCCACGAGGCGGCCTGGGTACCACGGGGCTGGGCAGGGAGAGAGATGCCTGGCATGGGCGTCGTCATCCCCAGGCCTGTCCTGCGTGTCCAATACCGACGCACGCAGAGGCCTCTCCTGTGACAACGTCCTGGGCACGGGGCTGCCAGGTGGCCAGGAGGCAGCACGGCCTCCTGTGGGGAAGGCCGTGCTGCCTCCGCTGGGACTCCGCCCCTCTAACCTTGACCCCTTCAGCAGTGTCTCTCCCCCCCCCCCGCACTCTCCCTCCCCGCTGCAAATCCCACCCCCACCCCACACACGGCACCTCGATCTTCCCTGCCAAATCCCACCCAGGAAGTTTTTGTGAAGGTGAAGGACGTGTCGTCCCTCGGGAGGGGGCGAGCTGTGCTCTGGAGCCTCAGGTGGGGCTGTCGTCATGGAGCTGTGGACGGAGGCCTTGCAGGGGGGGTCTGTTTGGACAACTGAGTGTCAGGTGACTGCCAGGTGCCAGCCCTCCAGGGTCCCCGCAGGAAGCAGGGCCCCCTCCATGTACCTGGAGAGAGGCGTGGGTCTGTGGCTCCGGCGACGGGCTTCTCCTGTCGTCTGGCCCCCAGCAGCGCAGGCTGACCTGGGTCCCCACCATCCTTCACTCCATATGGATTCTGAGCCCCAGCTTTGTGCCCAGTGGGGGTGCAGGGGTCACTTAGCCAAGGTCACACTGTCAGATGAAAATAAAGCACTCAGGAAAAATGTGTTTCCAAAGTCTAGATATCAGACGTCCTGTAGATGGTGCAGCTGCTGGTGTGGTGTCCCTGCTTGCCAAGGATGTCATAGCAGATGAGTGTGAGGCCTGTTATTTGGGCAAAGGCAGGGGCCCCACTGCTCCCCCCGAGCCGTGCCCTCCGCACAGGTTCCTTTGGGGGGCGCCGGCTTCGCCCTCAGCCAGCCTGTCCCTGCAGAGCAGCAGAGCAGATTCCGGGGACCCGGTGTCTAGAGCTGGCCCTCAGCCCGAGTTCCCCTGGGATGCCCGTGGGCGTGGAGACACGCTTCGCCCACGAGGCTCCTCCCCTTTCAGGCACAGTGGAAGGAGAGGGCCTCGAACCATGAACAACGGCAGCGGCGGCTCCCCAGCTTGCAGACGCAACGTGGTGACGTCAGTGCCCCGCCTCGCTCTCGTCCTGCAGGTCAGTCGGGTGGAGCGCGAGAAGAACCAGGAGCTGAAGCAGGTGCGCGAGCACGAGCAGCACAAGAGCGCGGTGCTGCTCACGGAGCTCAAGAGCAAGCTGCACGAGGAGAAGATGAAGGAGCTGCAGGCCGTGCGCGAGACGCTGCTGCGGCAGCACGAGGCCGAGCTGCTGCGCGTCATCAAGATCAAGGACAACGAGAACCAGCGGCTGCAGGCGCTGCTGCACGCCCTGCACGACAGCGGCCCCGACAAGGCCAAGGCTGCGCTGCTGTCCGAGGCCAAGGAGGAGGCCCGGAGGGGGTTCGAGGTGGAGAAGGTGAAGATGCAGCAGGAGATCTCGGAGCTCAAGGGCGCCAAGCGGCAGGCGGAGGAGGCGCTGACCGTGGTCATGCAGGCCGACAAGATCAAGGCCGCCGAGATCCGGAGCGTGTACCACCTGCACCAGGAGGAGATCTCCCGCATCAAGAAGGAGTGTGAGCGGGAGATCCGCAGGCTGGTACGTGGGCCGCGCCTCGGGGCAGGCGGTGGGGGGGCGCGGCAGCGTGGGCTGCTCCTCCGCACAGGCCCTCACAGTGTCGCTGGTGGTCCCGGGGTCTCTAGGACAGGACGCCAGGGTACTGTCAGAAGGGACAGCTGTCAGGCAGCTCTGCCCTCTGCCCTCTCTCCCGCCAGCTTTACTTCCTGTGTCTAGCTTGGGCCAGAGCATCAAGTCCGCATGTTAGCCTCCCCCAACCCTGCCCCCACAGCGGCTCTGAAAGCCTGCCCTTCTTAGGGACCCAGGTCAGGCCACAAGCCAAGCAGGGCTGGTGTCTTGGTGGCACCAGTAACTTCACCCGTCACGGGCAGGCTCTGCAGTCCGCCCAGCTCGCTGGACCCAGAGAGGTGCGGCTATAGGGCACTGGGTGGTGGCCCCAGACCGTCTTGCCAACCCTGTGCCCTGTGCCTGTTCTGAGGCTGGATGGCATGGATTGCCAGCTTGCAGGGAGGGCAGGCACGGCCACCTATGCACCCCGGAGAGAGCCCATGGCCCCTGGCAGGCCCCGAGTCCCCTATGTGAGTCATCAGGACCTGGCAGATGACCCCCGGGGCCTGGATGCTCCTCCGTGGGGCCTAGCACGGCCCTGCACCCTACTTCCCTGGGCTCCTCCATGGGGCCCAGCACAGCTACCTGCCCCTACTTCCCTGGGCTCTGGTTTCCAAAGACGCCCCCACACTGTGCCTTCACCTCAGACTTCCCAGGAGGGCTGCCATCCTCTGGCCCCAGGGCCCAGAGGGGACACCGAGGCAAACAGGACTCTGCCGTGGTGTGTGCGTGGGGACCCAAGTGCTCCCCACCTCCCCTCTGCCAGGGTGTCCCCAGCCCAGCTCCCCCCATGACTCCCTGTCATCCCAGCCCCACTGTGTTCATCGGAGGCATGTACCCTCATCTGCCTGACTGGAGGCTGATGCGGAGCCAGCAGGTCCCTGGTCCCCTCACCCTAGGCGCGGACCCCCACAGCCAGCCACAGGCAGCGCTTGTAGCTGGTTCTTTGGGTATTTGTTCCAAATCATCAAAAACGGGCTGAAACTTCCACTTCGTGCTCCTCAGTCTCAGCCCCTCCTGTGGTCTCTCCACTCGCCGTAACTTTCCTTGTCCAGGTATCAGCAGGCACAGGGGATGGAGGGACTTCCATGAGGGCCATTTACAAAGGTGTGGGGAGCGTCACGGGAGACCGACAGGGTGGTGCAGCCGGCGGCAGGCCCCAGGGAAGGGGGCACAGAGCAAGGGCCTCGGCCCAGCCACACAGCCGAGGGGCAGGCGCCTCGGTGCCACTCCTCCGGCCTTGGTTTTCTTTTTTCTAAACAGTTATATTTATTTCGAATCCCACAGAACTAGATTTTTTTTAATGTATTGATTTGAGACAGGGAGAGACATCGATTCACTGTTACACTTAGTTACGCGCATTCATTGGTTGATTCTTGTCTGAGCCCTGACTGGGGGTGGATCCTGCAGCCTTGGCCTGTGGGGACGATGCTACAACCTGTGCAGATGCCCGGCCAGGGCCCCACCTTGGTTTCTGTGATTCTGTTGGCCACACCCACCCGGAGGCAGTGGCAGGGGTGGGGGGGTGGGGGGGCATCTTGGCCCAGGATGGAGAGTGGGGAGGGGCTCCCAGGGTGCTTGGAACTCATCTGAGGTTAAATAAATAGATACATGCATTCTTATTACTATGGAAATGTCCATCCAAGACCCACAGTGTCCCAAGATTCTGTTACCTTTCTTGTCCTTACTTCTGTTTCCCCTGGGATTAACGCTTTCATATGCTGAATTTGCTAAGTGCCTATCACCAGTTCACCCCGGAATCTCCAGCAGAAAGGTAAGTCTCTCGCTGGTCAAAAGCCTTAGGGCTCTGTCCACGCACCTTGTTCAGAGACCTCCTTTCTGGAGCATTCTCTCCTGCCTCAGCGGGACTTTCTCCTGAACCTGCAGCACCCTGGTGACCCGCCCCCTCCCAGGCATGAGACCCCCCTTCACATTCCCTCTTTTACTGTCTCTTTCTGCCCCTGGGGGGACACATTCTGCAACATCTCCCCGGGAGCGGAGGGGACGTTCTTGCTCTCCTCCAGTGTAACCGGGTGTGGAGTTACAGGGGAAAAGTCTCCACCCGGAACTGGGAAGTGTTTCTGCGTGTCTTCGGACTTCCCGGGCTTCCGGTGAGGAGCAGGACGGCCTTCTGGCCCCTGCGCTTCCTTCCAGGGGCCCTGTACCCTGCCTGTCTCTGGGGAGCACGGGCATTTTAGGACAGTAGCCCCGTCGTCACCGTGCGTTCGTTTCCCCAACCTGTAGGGGGGTCAGGGTGCACTTTCTGGGGGAAACTCACACCCCCGGGCTCTGGAAAACTCTCTCCTGTTGTTTCTCTAATCACTTCCTTCCGCCTCGTCCTTCTAGAACCCCCATCAGTCAGATGCCGGGCCTTGGAATCAAAACTCAGGTTTTCTTTCTTTTCTCACCAGCCTTGGCTTTGCCTTCTCCCTTCTGGGGAACGTGCCCAGCTTTCTCTTCTGACTCTTCCGTTTGATTTCTTTCGTTTCTGCCATCGTGCGTATAGTTCTCAAAAACATCTGTTTTCTGAAACGATGGTCTGGTTGTCCCTCTCTTGCTCATAGATGCGATCCCCTCTTGTGTCTCTGAGGATGGTGATTAGTTGGCTCTTTGAAACGTTTTCTGCTGTTGCTGCCACGTCCATGCACCTCAGAGTTCTCTGTTTTCTGTTCTGACGGCTGCATCTGGTCCACAGGGTTTCCTCTGGTGAGCGGGTCTCCCCTAGAGTCCTGGGCAACCCCAGTGGGAGAGGTCAGTGGGGCAGTACTTTAGGTGAACCGGAAGGAATTCTGCCTTTCATCCTGGCTGGTGTGACTCAGTGGATTGAGTGCAACCCTGTGAACCAAAGTGTTGCAGTTCATTGGGTTGCCAGCCAGGTCCACAGTAGGGGGCGCATGAGAGGCAACCGCACATCGATGTTTCTCTTCCTCTCTTCCTTCCTCCCTTCCCCTCTCTAAAATTCAATAAATAAAATCTTAAAACAAAGTGAAGAAATTCTGCCTTTTTGTTGGGGACTTTTCCCCTATTATCTTTTTTGTCCTTTCCCCCAGAGGAATTGGAGTCAGGGCCCTAAGGCAAAAGAAAGAAATCAAAGGCACCAGTTTGGGAAGGGAGGATTGCAACTGCGTTTCTTTACAGGCGATATGACTTTGCCAGTAGAGAACCCCGCGGAGTTCCCCCACCCCCCGAGGAACTATTTAAGTGAGCTCACGAGGCTCAGGACACAGGATCAGTGTGCAAAATCAACTGTATTTTTATGCAGCAGCAACAAATAATTCAAATTAAATATTTTTAAAGCCCACTCATGGCACAAAAAAGAATAAAATATTTAGGAATAAGTTTAGCGAAAGACATGCGAGACCTGAACTCTGAAAACGACAAACATGACCGAGAAACTAAAGACGAGCAAGCAGAACATTACACAGACGCCCAGGTTCGAGGTCGGAAGGAAGCTCAGCCTTGTCCCACCCCCTCACACTGCTCCCCAGGTGACTGGGAGGACCCCACCAGGCCTATCGCAGCCCCAGCAAGCTTCCGGCAGGCTGGAGACTCCCCTCCCCCAGCGGGGCTCCGGTTCTGAGTCCTGAGCA
The DNA here is from genome assembly GCA_004024845.1 of Tonatia bakeri. NCBI lineage: Eukaryota > Metazoa > Chordata > Mammalia > Chiroptera > Phyllostomidae > Tonatia > Tonatia bakeri. The sequence goes on from PVIA01006767.1 coordinate 77,824, forward strand.
ATGCAGCTTTGTGAGCGGAAACCTCACGTTCCCGGGGGTCTGATTTGTTGATCTTCTTCCGTAGTTTGGTTTTTACTGTGTCTTGTTTAGGGAATTCTTTTATCCTGGAGGCACAAATCATTAGCTTTTTAAGACTTTATTTATTTTCAGAGAGAGGGGAAGGGAAAGAGAGGGCGGGGAGAGAAACCTCAATGTGTGGTTGCCTCTCCTGTGCCCCCACTGGGGACCTGGCCCACAACCCAGGCATGTGCCCTGACTGGGAATTGAACTGGCAACCTTTTGGTTCGCAGGCCCACATTCGATCCACTGAGCCACACCAGCCAGGGCCACATCAGCATTTTTATAGGAACGGGCTTTCTGGTGTGTTCCACCGTGGTCCCTCTTCGAGCTCATTTATGCGGACTGTTCTCGCTTTGTAAGAAGTCCCGATTTCTGGGGGCGTGGCCTCCCGCTTTGCTCTTCAAGAGGAACTTCTCGCCCTTCTTGCCCGTTTAACTTCTACGCAAGCTCAGAATGATTCCTCCTACGTGGGAAAGTGGTGGAGCTTTTGTTGGAATTGTAACTAAACTGCGGGAGGATACATTTTAACGAGGGTATAGTCACGATTCTCATACGAATATACAACACACACAAGTCGGAAATTCTCCTGAACGCATCGGTTAACGAGGGAGCCAGCACAGCGGTGCAGCCAGTGCGAGCAAGGGTTTGATCTGAACAGATCAGTTGTGTCGGCAGGGCCGTCTGTCCCTCCGCCCGTGGGCAGAAATGTTCTCATTCCTAACAGCTCCCTCCAGGTCTGTCTGCAGAGTCTGGATCAAAGACGAAGGTCAGAGGTGAAAGTGCACACACGCTGAGGTCAGACAACCCTTAAGCATTCCCAGAAAGGGAAACAGAAATCTTCCGATTCCTTCCTTCCGTGTTTCTGTCTTCCACACTTGTCCCTGGGGGGAGGGGGGGCGTAGAACCCACCATCAGTTTGGGCCCCCCCCCTCCACTTGTTTTGATGCTCCTTCCCGGAATCGACCCTGGAGAAGCCACATCCCCCAGGGCCATTTCTGGCCAATTTTTTTCCAATTGCAGTTGATACTCAGTGTTATTTCTTCCTGCTTTCCGGCGCACATCAAAGCAGTCAGACCACCTTAAGGAAGGGGTCCCCAGGGAGTCCTAGTACCCACCGGGCGCGCACATAGTGATTACAATGCTGTTGACTATTCCCTGCGCTGTCCTTACGTCCCCATCTGGCCAAGTCTTGACCAAAGTGGAAGGGGAGGGGTGGGCTTGCTCCGCCTCCCACCTGGCTCTGTTGTCCCTGTGAGCTCAGCCAGGTGCCCTCCCTGGCCGCGCCCAGCTGCTGGCGCTCTGAGGACAGAACTGTGGTGGGCATGGAGGGGTGTCGCTCGGGGCTCAGAGCCGTGCAGGCGCACCCACGCCATGCTGTCACCGAGCCCGAGAGCACGGCAGGCATGTGCACGGTTGCTGCACACTCAGTGCATTCTTGGCGATTGAACTCAGACTGATATTGAAGTTCCATAAAATTGAGGAAGTGCAGACAAAGCCAATTTCCAATTTCTTGTAATAATCTGTGATGTATAATATTACCCCCACCTCAGCCCGTTGCCTAGGCGACAGCTGGTTACAGTGGAGTCCTAGCCAGCAGCAGTCATTAAGCCCCATCAGCAGGCTGCTGCTGGCAGGTAGGGGTGTGGCCGGCCTGCTTCTGTGCTCACCGGCACCCGCCTCGGGTGCACAGCAGGCAGGGCGCGTGCGGGATGGGGCCTGGCCGACTCTGGGCAGCAGTTCGTGTGGAGAAGCAACGTTATCATGTGGTGGGGGGTGCGGGGGGTCATGGGAAAGTCTGTTTTTCTGAAAATCGCTGATGGCAAATTCCAGCCGCCACCCGCCCCTGTCTTGTTTATCAGAGGAGCAGGGGTGCACTTGCCTGCTCGGTGCCAGGTGGGTGCGCTGAGGTGGGGCCCCGCCCCCAGGGAGTACCTGGGAGTAGGCTCCAGGTCCCCAGGTGGGAGCTGCCACGGCTCTGGGTGGGGACAGCGTCCATGTCGCACTGTCGGGGGTTGGGGGGCTCAGCGCTGTGGGGCAGTGGGCCCATCATGTCCCGGGGCTCTGCGATGGGGTAAGGGGGAAGGGGGTGCTTGTAAACACAGGTCCCCAGGCGCCACCCAGAGTCTCTGGTTCTGTGCCCCCAGGCTGAGCTCCACTATGCTGGGGGGCAGTCAGGGTGTGGGGGCACCTTCTCTATCTCAGAGGGTCCTCCTGGCCCAGTGCCCTCCACATTCCCCCACCAGGGACCCTTCCTCCCAAGGGCCTCCCTCCCATACACCGCTGTCCCTGGGAGTGAGGCATGGGGCAGGGGTAGGTTGCGGCAGTGAGGGCTGTGGGGAGGGGGAGAGGTGGGTGGGGGATGAGGGTCAGAGAGTAGGGGTCCTGGAAAGGAAATGGAAGTGATTAAGGGTAGGAAGATGGACAATTGGTGATGGTCCCTTCCTTCCTTCCTTCCTTCCTTTCTAAGAATCTATTTATTTATTTATTTCAGAGAGAGGGGAAGGGAGGGAGAGAAACATCCCTTTTGCAGGCCGCCACCTGGGGACCTGGCCCGAAACCCAGGCATGTGCCCTGACAGGGAACCGAACTGGTAACCTCTTGGTTCGCAGGCTGGTGCTCAGTCCGCTGAGCCACAGCAGCCGGGCTCATTGACGACTCTTGCTCGGCAGCGAGGCATGTCCCCTCCCACCACAGCCACGTTTCGAAGAACAAGAACAAGGGACGAAGCTGCACTGAAGCCACTGGAAGAGCAGAGGTTCGACATGGGCCCATGTCCACCATGGAGAGCCCTTGAGTGGCCGGGACAGATGACCAGGCTCAGAAGCGTATCCCTCTGGGCACCACAGGCACCATGATCACTGCAACCAAAGCAAAAGGCTTGTTTGCCGCGTTGAAAGACAAGGCTGGGCCCGACCTCCGTGCTGAGTTCACTGCTGCATCTGGGCGGTTGGAACAGGTCAAGGACCGCGCTCCCTCCACAGACGGGCCGAGAGCAGTGAGCCATGAGTGCCGGCGTGGATGCAGCTGACGAACTTCGGAAATTCTGGACACGCTGGCTGTGGGGAGTAAAATGATTTTCCAGAGCAAACATTCGACATGGGCAAGGCCTCTGGGTTCTGGGCCTGGGTGACGCTCACGCACAGGGGCCACGCTGACACCGTGCGTCCAGGCCAATCAGGACAGACAGCAGCCCTGCGTGGGGCGGTGTCACCAGCTACCAGTTGAAACCCTGTGTGCCGGGGTGGCCCAGGGAGACGCATGCGCTGGGCAGCAGTGTCCTGCAGGAGGACGCCAAGTCCCAGAGGAGCCTGCCCCTCCTCCGAGACGCCCTCCTGAGCTGCCATGCCAGCATAAGTGCCGTCTGGAGCAGCACTGTTTGGAGTTGACTGCGGTGGGAAGTGCTCCTGGATGTCCTCCTGTGGTCGGTGACCCAGGTCCCCTCTCAAGGCACTTCTTCCGGCAAACACCAGCCCTTGGACCCAGCCGACGGCCCCTCCCTGAGGAGGACCTTTGCCCAGGCTGCCGCCGCCACCGAGGAAGATGCCGATGCAGTTCTGGAAGGGTCACAGCATCAGTGGCTGCGTCAGGGACCTGGACGGAGCTTGGCATGATGTCTGCCCCCAAGGAGCACACGGGTAGCATCTGGAAGAAGGCATTTAAGAGGCTCACCTGGGACATCCGAGGATTTGTGGAGGCTGCGGCAGAGATAGTGAACAGCCTCCCCCAGGGGTGCACCGGGGTGCTGGGGCCCAAGGGGGGGTTAACGCACAGCCATGGGCCCTGGGAACAGGGATGCAGAGCTGCAGGAGAGGCAAGAGAAGGAGAAACTGTATGAGAAGAAAATGGAGAACACTTGAGAAAATCCACAGTGAGGGCTCTGGCAGGAGCTTCCGCAGCACTCACCAGGCTCCTTCGAAAGTTTGTGAGCTCGGACTGCGGCCCAGAAGGTCTTCTCGGACCCAGAGGGCTGTTCGAGGCGCACGGTCTGCCCCGAGCATGCCTGCGATGAAGAGAGAACCCACCACCTCGGGCGTGTTTCTCAGGGGTGGAACCCTTCACATCCAGGAGAGTCTCAGCCAGGTCCTGGGGCAAGTGCTCCCCACGGCCTCTGTCACCCAGGAGATGTGCCCGGGCAGGATGGGGGCAGGCCGGCTCCAGACCCTGGGTAGACCTAGGCTGACGGGTGTGTTTGTGTTTTAATTTTCAACCAAAATAATTTTTAAAACTTAAACTTTAAAAATAGAAAAAGTATAGTATAATGGTATAAAGAAGCATTTTTTGTAGAGCTGTACTACGTTTTAAGTGAAGCCATATCACGAAAGAATTGACAAGTAAACAAAAACTAGTATAAAATGAAAAGTCACAATAAGGTAAGGTGAATTGATTATGAGAGAAAGAAAAGTGGCTTTCATAGGCAGAGTGACGCCTGGGGGTGCTGTGTCACACAGTCTCCAGTCGCGTCCAGCCTCACATCATGCCCCACCTGCCCGCCCGCCTCACCCGGGCAGCATTGCCCTCCCCGTGAGCTGTGCCCCTGCCGAGCGCCCTGCACACGGGCACTGTGTTCATCTTTCACGCCCCGGTGCCCCCGTCCCTGTTCTACGTTTGCGTGTGCTGAGAGGCACAGATGCTGTCATCGTGTGACAGCCACCTCAGTGCTCAGTGCAGAGACAGGTGTGCAGGCTCTCGGCCCGGAGGCAGCAGACCATGTGGCCCAGCTGAGCGGGTGGAGACACCTTGTAGCCCAGGTGAGCGGGAGGAGACACCACGTAGCCCAGGTGAGCGGGTGGAGACACCACGCAGCCCAGGTGAGCGGGACGAGACATCACGTAGCACAGGTGAGCGGCAGGCTAGGCCACCTGACTTTTTGTCAGTGCCTGACTGTTCACACAATGACGAAATTGCCAACGGCGCATTTCCCAGAACGTGGGTAAGGGGCAGGTAGCTGTAAGAGGAGTGGAAGGTGTGGGGACGTGCTGTTGGCTGAGGAATCCTGGTGGCGACACCGCACGTGAGACACCCGGGGCTGTGGGACCACCCCCGAGGAGACACGGTCACTGGTCCTGAAGTGAGGTTCCCATAACTAACTCAAACCCTGCCCTCTCCTCTGTGGGTCATCATGCAACCCTGGCCAGCAACACGTGGGGCGACCACTTTAGGAGGTCAGCTTCCGGTCCTGGCAGTCCTCTTACACAGCTGACCTAGTGGGCCGTTCTCGCACAGACCGGCTCCTGTCTCCTGGCGAGAGGAGAGTGGTGTTTCCAAGGTGCCCGTGCGACAGTGGCCATGCCAGGCCACAGGAGGCAGCAGCGTGTCAGTCTGATCCTCTTCCCGCCGGCCCGTGTGTGTTCACTTGCCAACGGTGTTGCCCCTGCGTTTCTGTGTGTCCCAGTGCCCGGGGACTTAGCAACTACGGATTTCTTTTATTCTCTGCAGCTCACCGCTTGCCCATAAATTCGGAGATCTGGGCTAACTAGACATCGCATCTCTGTCCCCAAGCTGACTTCAGCAGATGGCTGATTTATTAGCCAATTGTAACCTTAGGCCGTGGCAAGGCAGCGAGATAGCCTACCCCCGAGCCGTTGTTTGAAAATAGATTTTGAACCATCTTCGTGCCAATCTAGGGCCATATGTGGCCATGCCCATGGGCCGTATCTGCCTGTCTGGAACGTGGGCGGTGGCGCACTTGGCTCTGCCCTGCGCTCCCCAGGCCGCTCACCTTTGGCTGAGATGCACCTGTGGCTGGCTGCCCGGAGGTGGGACTGGGAGGCAGGTGGCTTCCTGCAGCTGTTAGGAGGTGGAACGCAGGATCGCTGCCATTTATGGCGGGTGGGGAGGGCTCGTGGTACGCGTGGGGGGGCCCTCCTCATGCTTGTGCAGTCTGCCTGTTGCTATGGTAACATATCTGCACCCTGCCTGCCTGTGTGATTGTGTTCTGTTCTCCTTGTAGATGGAGGAGATAAAGTTTAAGGACAGAGCAGTCTTCGTGCTGGAGAGAGAGTTAGGGGTGCAAGCCGGGCATGCTCAGAGGCTGCAGCTCCAAAAGGAGGCTTTAGATGAGCAGCTGTCCCAGGTCAAAGAGGCCGAGCGGCACCCGGGCAGCCCCAGACGGGAACTTCCTTATGCAAGCGGTGCAGGAGACGCCTCAGACCACTCGGGAAGCCCTGTAAGCACCTCCCCGACTCCCACGGACTGAGAGTGCAGGGACCCACCCCCTAGCCCATCTCGGTGTGTCCCTGCGAGGCCACGCCCAGGTCTGCAGCCCGAGTGCCAGGCCCTGGGCTCCTCGGCTTCCCCGCTCAGCCAAGAGCACAGATAGACTCTGTCCTCCTTCCTCCCCTGCTAAAGTAGTGTGCAGCCGGGCCTCCATGAGGTCTTGCCTGAGCCGTGGGGTCCGAAGGTGGCTGAGGGCCCCTGGTGCTGGCTGGGGCCGATCCTGCCCCGAGCTGATAGCACCTACGGCTGCGCGGCTTCCCTCACCACACGCGGGCTCTTCCTTCTGCCGGCAAGGCCAGCTCCCCGCCCCCGATCCTGGATTTGACCCCCATGCAGCGATTTCTGCCATCTGCATCACCCATCACCCTCCCACCTGCTTTCCATGAGACCATGACACTCTCCTGCTCACCCCTGGCCTGCCAGCACGGCACAGGCTGACAGCCGTCGGCCCTGACACCAGCCATCTCCTCATTGCTGCTCCTCATTCGGGCCCAGGAAGGCCGCGGGAGAGGGGGTGGTCTAAATTCCGCAGATGCCCCTCGTGGTCTGCCAGTTAGGCCCCTAGCCTCTCCTGCACCTGCTGAATGAGGAATCATCCCCCTGTCTTTCTGGACACGCGTGTGGGAGCTGAACCAGCCCTAGGACAGGGACACTTCCAGGATAGAGGGTGACACTTGATAGCCCTCTTCTGCGTGGCTGAACCGAATGAGCATCTGCCCCAGCACCTTGCCTGCTCCATTGCGCGGACCCCTGAGCCGCTCAGACAGGACCCAGTGGTTTCACTGGTTTTGCCTGAAGTCTCAGTGGTTCCACAGTGGCCTTTCAGATGCATAATTCTGGACACTAGCTTTTGGGAGTCTTAGGTCCAATGTCGTTCTCCGAGCTCACAGAATACCAGCGAAGTGAATTCTGGCCTGCGGGCAGGGCAGACCCTCCCCGAAGTGCAGCCAGCCCTGGCGGAGGCTCACCTAGGGCCGGTTCTGACGCTTTCGGGGCGTACCGCAGTCAGGGAACCTGCACGTGCATGTCCTTACCCTCCACACTCGCATCTTCCGGTCATGTCTGCTTCTGCGTCCCATGCCATCTCGCAGTTTGCTGAGCATCAGCGCTCCAGCCCCTTGGAGGGACCCCCCCTGCCCCCCACACTTGGCCCTCGTGACGCAGACGTGTTCTGGGCCCGCGCGGGCCAGCGGGTCGGGGTTTGTCGAGGGTTCTGGGTCTACGAGCAGTTGTTTTGCAGTTGGCCTCTGTTTCAGGAGCAGCAGTTGGATGAGAAGGATGCTCGGCGCTTCCAACTTAAAATTGCGGAGCTGAGCGCCATCATCCGGAAGCTGGAGGACCGGAACGCCCTGCTGTCCGAGGAGAGGAACGAGCTGGTGAGCGTGGCCAGCGGCGGGCTGGGTCCCCTGGGTGCCAGGGGCTTGGCCATGGTGCGGGGCGCCGGGCACCGGGTGCCCACTTCCGGAATTCCCCATGGAAAGGCCCAGTGGTGAGCAGGGCGGGGCTTGAGTCTAGGCCTCCTGGCTGGTGCCAATAAAACTTTATTAACAAACGTAATGAGGGCCACTTCCGGGCCCCAGATGCTGGTGGGTGGATCCCTGCTCCTGTGATTGGGTGGCGCCTCCCGTTCTCATTACGTGAGGGGCGTGCGCACCTCCCCCCCCCCCGCCCCCCCCTTCCGGTGGTATCAGCACCTTAGTCCTGGCTGCCACTGAGGTTTCTGAGTCGCTTATCCTTCGGGCGCCCCGAGGGGTCCTGGCACCGCAGACCTTCCTGGGCCCGACAGCGGCCCTTTGCAGTGGCCCCAGCTGGTTCCCCTCAGTGTGTGGACCCCGCACGGGGACCTGCCGGTTCTCTGTCCTAACTAGGAGCATCGGGCTCACCATCACTTTTGTCTTCCAGCTCAAGCGTCTCCGAGAAGCTGAAAGTCAGTACAAGCCATTGCTGGAGAAAAACAAACGTCTCACTCGGAAGAATGAGAGTCTGTCCCACGCCTTGCGTCGCATGGAAAACAAGTTGAAATTCCTCACGCAGGAGAACATAGAAATGGTAAGCGGCCCCGATGTGTCCGTCCGCCAGCAGAGGGCGCTGGCGCCGGCGTTTCCACGATGACCTCTTCCACTTCTCACCTGCAAAGTTTGACCAGGTGCCTGTGGCCTTTGGAGGGCAGGGCCCCCCTGCAGGGAGAGACCGGGAGTAAGCCGGGAAGACACTGAGCAGTCACGCCCCCGGTCCCAGGCCACCACCCAGCTCTGGGCACTCGGATCGCGGTGGTGGGAACCCTGGCACAAGCCGGGCTCAGGGCATGGACTAGGGATCTGGGCGGGGGGGCTCCCCTCCAGGAACCGCCACTAGGTGGAGTGGGGGATGATTAGCTGGTATCTTGTGTGTCCCTTCTGGTCCTGAGGGCCCCAGAGGCCATGAGTGAGAGCTCGCAGTGTGGGGGAGGCAGACATGCCCCCACTCCCCGCCCTGGCTTTCACACCCTGACTTTGGAAACGACGATGGGGCATGACCGGGCATGGGCAGCTGCAGGGTCTCATCGAGGGGAGCATCGCTTCCCCAGGGGATCTGCTGCAGGGACTGGCCAAGAAGCAGCCTCCATCTCCCTGGGCTCTGCAGCCTGGCGGGAAAACCCTGGCTCCCCACCACCCACTCGGACTGCCCCGTACCTCTCTGGTGACGGCCTGGCTGGTTTTTCAGAGACAAAGAGCCGGGATCATAAGGAGACCCAGCTCCTTAAATGACCTGGATCACAGCCAAGAGGAAAGAGAAGTCGACTTCCTGAAGCTCCAGATTGTGGAGCAGCAGAACCTCATAGATGAGCTTTCCAAGGTGACTGGGGCCGGCCGGTGGGCGTCACCTGGGTTCAGGTCCTCTCCCCTCCCTGTGCTCTTCTGCCCCCAGAGGTCACACCCTGAGCCCTGGGCCTGGGGTCTGCTGCCAAGGGGCCCCCCAAGAGGTGGGGTTGTCTTCCTGGCCCCTCACTGAGTGTGTCTTGGGCCATGTGTGTCCCTGCACCATGGCCACGCTGGAGGTGGTCCTGCCTGGAGCTCAGAGCTTCCTTCCCCCGCTCATCGCTCTGGAGTCTCGGGAGCCACACCCCACCAGTGTCAGGGTCAGGCCCCTGTGACCACAGCCAGGGGCTGAAAACTATAGTGACATGTTCCTCCCCAGTTCTGAGGCTAGAACCCCCAAACTGAGATGCTGATGGGGCCGTGCTCCTGATTCATGGGAGCTTCTGGTGGCCCTGGGCCACGTCATTGCTGTCTCTGCCTGTCTTCATGGGCCCTCTCTCTGGCCCCAGGGCAAGCACCCTCCCTGGTCCAGGATGGCCTCATCCCAAGACCCCGCGAACTTAATCCTGCCTGCAAATGCAAAGACCCCGATGCCCCAGCCCAGCTTTCTGGTTGTCCCTCATCAGACCCTCTTCCAATTACCCTGGTTCCGACACATTCCGCTGCTTGTTGGGACCCCAGCCGACTGCACAGCCAGGCCTTGCTGCCTCGGTTGTTCTGTGTCCTCGGGCAGCAGAGGGGACAGCGATGTCCTTCTCTGGGGCTGGTGTGGCACATGGCTGGAAGTGCTGCTCTAATGGCTGATGTCACCCCCCAAGTGACAGGAGATGGGACAGAGAGGTGCCCCTGCCCCTATGGGCTGGGCGTTGGGACTTCCCCCATGCAGTCCCCCCCATCCCACACCTGAAATCGGAGCTCTTGTCCCACTCAGTGACGCAGCAGCAGTGGTCCCATCCCACAGGGTGGGAACAGGAGGGGAGAACACCTACTGGAAACGCCCCACCCTCCAGCTCTGAAAGTCTAGCAAGTTCCTCCTTCCAGGGCCCCGGGCATCAGCTGAGAGTGGCAGGAAGAACAAGCGGCTGCCCTCCCCAGGGGGGCAGGGGGCAGAGCCACATGACTCTGTCATCAGGACGTGGCAGAGTTTAGGGGGTGGGTGCAGGGCTGTGGGGCCCTGGGAGCAGGTCACACTCCAATTCTCCAGACTGCTGTCCTCTCTTCCTAGACCCTGGAAACGGCCGGCTATGTGAAAAGCGTGTTAGTAAGTACCACTGGCCCTGTCTGCCCTTGTCCCCATGACCCCCCACACCCACGGCTCCTCCCAGGCCAGACAGAAGTGGCTGGGCCAGCACCTGGGTGGATTTGGTGGCCACAGTGGTACCTGCCCCAGGGCTCTGCCGTGGTGACTGAGGACACCCACCAGTCAGTGGGCCGCATGTGTCCCGTCGGCCTGTGGCAGCGCCTGGCTGTGCTCATGTCTGAGGTGTTTAATCAAGCATAGGTCTGGGGGCGCCCCTCCTGGGGCCCTTCCCCTGCTTTGGGTGTCCCAGCCGGCATGGACCGTGGTCTGGGCCTGGCTGCTTCCGTCACGGTCACAGGAAGGCAGCCCAGCTCCCTGGAGGGAAGCAGGTTACAGGTCCCCGCACACATGCACGGGTTCACGTCCACATGTGTCTGAGCAGACATCTGCCCAGAGCATGCAGGGAGCCGGCCCATCTGTCTGCTTGAGACCTGTTTCTATGCCTGCCACTCAGGTCCCTGGACTCCTTGCTCGGCCCCCCAGCCAACCACGGGTTGGGGGGACGCGGCTGAGTGTGGCGAGCCAGGCCCCGCAAACGGGCGGGCGGTCACTCCAGCAGCCTGAGGGGTGGAGAGTGGCGTCCGCACCTGCAGCCCCCGAGTGGGCAGTGGAGCTCAGGTGCCGGGACGGTGGGGCAGTCCACCGGTCGGAGTTGCCACCGTCCACTCGGTGGCCACACGGGACGTCCACTTGTGCATTTGAGGCGGGCAGAGCTGCTCAATTATTCAAAATCGTCTCCTCAACTGGTTTCTGCAGGAACGGGACAAGCTGCTGAGGTTTCGGAAGCAGAGGAAGAAGATGGCCAAGCTCCCCAAGGTGAGCGGGGGCTACAGAGGGGAGCGAGGTGCATGCTTTGCTCCCAGTTGTAAGTCAAAGGACCCAGTCTGATTTCTTTTAAAGTATTGTTTTTAGAGACTTTTATTTATTTATTCTTAGAGAGAGGGGGAGGGATGGGGGGGTGAGAAATGTCAATCAGTTGGCTCTTGTACACGCCCCACCCGGGAACCAAACCCGCAACCCAGGCCTGTGCCCTGACCAGGAATCCAACCCTGACCTTCGGTTTGTGGGGCAACACCCAACCCACCCAGCCACACCCACCACTTCTCTTAATTTTCCAAGAGAAGACAGGAACTCATGACCATGGTGAGGAGGGGGAGGAGTCAGCCACAGGACTCGCCTCCCTGCTGCCCTGCCAGGCCCCTTGGCCATGGGGACAGCCACCGCCAGGCTGCAGCCCCTCCTTGGAGGACCTGGGTCTTTCTCTGCTGCTCATTCCTTTTTGATAAACCTGTGATTTTCTGTAGAGGTGATCTGGGAGATATTTCCGAAGGGCCGACTCCTGTCCTGGTTTTTGCAAAGCAGGTCTTTGGTTTTGAGCGGCCCAGGGGGTCCATCACACACGCTCGTCTGGGCCTTAGAAAGGCCCACAGGTGGCACGAGAGGTGTGGGGTCATCTCAGGGTCCTCAGGCACCAGCAGTAGGCACTGGCAGCGTGGGCCGGCTGGAGGAGGAGGCTGGCTCTCCGCGCCAGGGCCTGCTCTCCGGGCACCCTGGTAAGACAGGAGCCCTCAGGGAGGAGGGCAGGCTCTGGGCTGAGGATGGGGCATTAGGTGGTAAGCTGGGCACCACGCACTCTAGCCTCTGTGGGCAGTGGGCTGTCCGTGAGCTGGAACTCACAGGGCCCAGGGTGGGGGTGGGGAGAGCTCGGGTCACCAACATCACGGAGGAGCCAGGGGGGCATCCCTCAGGCAGGGCCCTCGAGAGCGCTGGGGGAGGACCAGCTTTTGCTCTTGGTTTTACGTTATTCTAATTTGCCTGGGATGATACTTTGAAAACACAACAAAAACGAGTGGCTAGACAAGTGGTCCTTTGCCAAATACGGGGCTGGTGCTCACCGTGAGTCCCACAACGTGTCACCTGCACAGTGGCTTCCGAGTGCCGCTGCCATGGGACTTGCAGAGCCGGTCCCCACAGCCCCACGTAGTCCCCATTGCCATGGGGGACCGCCTTTCCGCAGACCCAGCCCCTCCCACACTCTCTTCCCCAGCTCGCTTCCCCACGGGCCGCGTGGTGCCCACCTTGCCGCGAGGCTGGGGGCCGAGATGGGGCGTGGCTCACAGCCAGGCAGTGGAGGGGCCGGTGGGGGCAGCCCAGAGGTCCCCGGGGGCTGGCAGCGCGGCCTGGCCAGTTTGGACTAATACTCGCCCTTCCCCCAAAGCCGGTTGTGGTGGAGACCTTCTTCGGGTACGATGAAGAGGCTTCTCTGGAGTCCGACGGCTCTTCTGTATCCTACCAGACTGACAGGACGGACCAGACCCCGTGCACCCCTGAAGATGACCTGGAGGAGGTGATGGGGCAGGCGGGGCTGGGGGCAGGGGCAGCTGCCCGCAGAGGTGGCCGGGCAGTCTTCACCAGCTGTGTCCCCCACAGTCCATGGTTCCACACCGCGAGAAATGTGCTCTGCAGCAGCTGACACCCTGCTGCCCCCCCTTTCTCGGGCACTCTCCCGGTCTGCCTTGCCCCGTCCAGTGCTCCCTGCAGGGGAGAAGCTGGGCTGCATGTGGGGGAGGCCCGGACCCCTGGTCCAGGGTTGTTGCCACCGCTGAGGGCACACGCTGGGGTGCACCTGGGCAGCAGAGGCTTTGTCTCTTCTGATAGAAACACAGCCAGCGTGTCCCCCCACAGCCCTTTGTTCTGGAGGGACACCACCCTCAAATCCAGGCAGCCATCTGAGTCTGCTCATGGGTCCTGCCCCTGTGGCCAAGGGACAAGGAGTGGCTGGTGGCCCAAGGCCCTGACCAGGCTGTGGAAGCCATGGTGGGGCCACCCCTGGAAGGTCCCTGTGGCCATGGAGCTGTTGAGCCATCTCAGACATGGCAGCCACCTGCCGCCAGCAGGGCTCGGGGTGCAGGCTGGCGCTGGGAGGGTGCAGGCTGGCGCTGGGAGGGGCAGGCCGGTTGAGGGCTCCTGGGCCCGGTCGCTCTGGACATTGCCATCCCATGCAACCCCTGTCTTGTTTTCTGCGAACCCTTCAGGGTCCAGCGGGTCCTCAGAAGCAGCAGTGGCGGCAGCTACCTCCCCACTCTAGGGCAGCAGGTGTCCCTGCAGCCGGGAGGAGGTGTTGGGGGTCCCAGTGCAGGAGGGGCCTGGAGTGTGGAGCAGGTGGGAGGGATTTGGACATTTGGCTGGACAGCTGCAGCCTTGCTCTCCTCCCTGCCTTGGGTGGGCACGGGGGAGCCACGGTGAGCCTGCTCGTGAGGGAGGGGTCCATCTAGAATCGGCCAGCCTCTGCCGCCCACCACGGGGGCTCCTGCTCCCCCGGCCAGGCTGCAGGCGGAGGCTGGCACCAACGCAGGCTCTGTGCACCCTGCAGGGCATGGCCAAGGAGGAGACAGAGCTGAGGTTCCGGCAGCTGACCATGGAGTACCAAGCCCTGCAGCGTGCGTACGCCCTGCTGCAGGAGCAGGTCGGAGGGACGCTGGACGCCGAGCGAGAAGTTAAGGTCTAACTGACTTCCACTCCGCTGGCCCCTCCCCCAAGTGACCCCTGGTAGTTGGTGTGGCCCAGTGACCCCCACCCCACAACTGAGGGTCAGTGGTGGGGAAGCCGTTGGCCGGGCTAGGCTGGGCCCTGGTGGAACCTGCCGGAGCAGGTGTGCCAGTGAGCCCCCAGAGAGCTCGTTGTCTGGCTTCGGGCCCCCAAGGAGGCCGAGGGGCCTGCAGCATCTTGGAGGTGAAGTCACCTTGGCTGCAGACCTTGTGGCACGGAGCCGGCGTCGGGCCAGCTTTCGAGCTTAGGTTGTGCCATTTGCCGAGATTGGTCATTCACCCAACACTCGCTGAGCTCGGAAGCTGGGCCCACCTGTCTCCCAGCCTCGCTGGGCAGCCCGGCCTCCTAGATGCACGAGGTGGGAGTGCCCACAGCTGCATCTCTGCTGGGAAAGGTTGGAACGCAGGGCTGACAGGCGCCCCCTGCTGGCTGCCAGGGTCCCCTGTAGTCTTCTGGAGTCTTCTCCCACCCACCTGACCTCCCGGGGCTGCCTGGGCTCCAAAGCGGGCAGCTGCAGGAATGGTGGTGGGGGGGCGGGGGACAGGCCAGTCCCTGTGGAGGGAAAGGCTCTCCTGAGCTTGCAGCCCTGGGGCCCGGGGTGGGGGATGCAGCTCTGCTCCCCCAACCCCATTGCGGGGGGGTGGGGGGAGGGCCGTCTGCCCATCATTCTGGGCCTCAGGGTGGCTCGCGTGGTGGAGCTGGGCCCTCTGGGGCAGCAGTGGTGTAGCCCCCTCTGGAGCTGTCCCGGAGCCACGGGCCTCACTTCTCCCCGCCGTGACTGACCTGAGGCTTAGCTGGGTTTCCTCCTCTGGTCTTTCTGGCATTTTGGGGGCCACCTGTC
>PVIA01006768.1:0-92562 GCA_004024845.1 Tonatia bakeri
GTGGGCTCCTCGCCACGGCGCCTGCGCTGTCGGCCACCGCTCTGTCCTCCCTGCTTGCCCCGTAGCGCCCTGCTCACGTCCAGGGCGCCCTCCACTCTGTTGGGACGTGTGATCAGCCTTCAGGACAGACACTTTCCCCATAGCATCTTTGAGTCCCCAGAGTGTTCCGTCGTCCCCTCTCGCTGGGAGCCGGGCCCTGGTGGGTCACTGGGGACCTGCCAACGTGACGAGGGCTAGAAGTGGGAGACCCCGGAGATGGGTTTGCGAGGCTAGCCCCGTCCCACCCTCCGTTTCCGCCTGGGGGGCACACACCTTTGGTGCACTCTCTGTCTTTCTTTGCACAAGAATAAAAGCATAAAGAAAAAAATTCATTGTAAGTGAGAAATAACCTGATGGAGTGAGGTTCAGAGCAGACAAATCGTCTGAGCGTATGCATCTTGGGTTCAGGGAGGCCACTGGGCGGAGAGCGCGGGGCTCGGCGGGGAAGGCCTGACCACGCAACCGTCACTCCCGAGATCGAGGAGTGACAGTCCTGTGTACAGAGACTCAGGGCTGTCACCAAGGGGGGGGGCGCTGGCGAGACAGTGCCGCAGCTGTGGCCCCGCCTGGCGGGCAGCGTGGGCTGCAGAGTCTCGCGGTCATGGCTCTGAATTCCACCAGCTCCACTTTTTAGTCACATGATCTTGGACCGGAGTTGCGGTTTCTTTATTTTTTTAAAATATTTAGTTTAAACTTTATTAAATGTTTATACATTAAAGGCATAGAGCGCATATTCAAAAATATTAAAAATTTTAATACTGCCGATCACAAGGCAACCACAGGCTGCAAGGGGCGTGTATGTGCCCACCTGCATGTGTCCGAATGGGAACAGAGGGGAAGCACAGAGGTGTGCGCTGGGGGCTGTCGGCGGGGGTTCCCTGGGAAGGGGCCTCCGGTGAGCCTCGGTCCGCGTGCGTGCCTCCAAGCGGTCCCTACCCACAGTGACAGGGGCGACCCCGGCGACCAGAGGCTCTAACACAATACGCGTTCATGGTGGTTTTAAGCTGCGAAAATCCCAGTTACTTTGTTCTGGGGCAATCATACAAGTCAGGGGGCAGGAAGGCCGACAGAGAGAGAGCCTGCCCTGAAGAAGCAAGTGTCTATAATGTGACTTCATCTGCGTGCCATCGCGCACGCGTGTGCGCAAAGAAACCGGAAAACACAGTCACAGGCCTGAAGGATGTCCCTGTTGTGGGGTCGATTGCCAAACAACACACACAAATCACGGAATAACGGGTATGGGAAGATTCCGTCTTGGCGTGAACGAGCAGCAGAGGGGGCGCGGGGGCACACAGCGGAGGCACGTGTCTGCTTCTGTGGAATCCTTTCTCGCGTTGTTTCACGTGTTCTAATAGGTTAAACTATTTTTGTGATTCGAGACTAGAGATAAATAAATATTTTTTTAAAAATTAAAAAATAAATTGATCGAAGCTCAGAAGACGTCAGTGTCGTCCACTGTGTGGCCCACGGGGCCATTCGTCAAAGGCTCTCCTCCCTGCCCGCAGTGCCTTCCTCAGACGACTGCTTTTTAAATGAAGCCGTGAAAGCACAAAGGCTTTCGAAGGACCCCCGCCCGAGAGAAGTAAAGCTGCAGCTCGCTGGGAGCCACCCTGGCGATGCAGCAATACGCACGCTTCTTCATTCACTGCTCCGGTGAGACCAGGTGACGCACCTAACCACCACCACGAGTGGGACTTCGTGACGAGTGCAAGGGACAGCGGTGTTCTGAGACGCCTGCCACAAGGTCAGGGTGATAAGAAGTCGTGGTCCCCGTTGATGACAAGTGACGGGAAGAGCTAATCCACTGCCCTGGGGGACGGCGTCTGAGTCCACAGTGGAGGGCAGGGTCATGCTTAACTGTCAGGGAGCACTGGGAATGAAGATAGAATTCTTTTTATTGTTGGTCTGTTACATTGTCCCAACTTTCCCCGTTGCTCTTCCTGGCCCCGCCCACGCAGCCCCCACATTCAATCCCCACCCTGTCCTCTGCCTCCCTGGGCCCGACCCAGTCTCCCCTCCATCGCCCCCGCCCCTCCCTCTGGTCGCTGCCAGTCTGCTCCTGGTTGCCACGCCTCTGGTTCTATTTTGCTAGTTTGTTTGTTTTGTTCATTAGGTTCCACTTATAGGTGAGATCATATGGTATTTGTCTCTCGCCACCTGGCTCATTTCACTTAGCATCACGCTCTCCGGTTAAAGATAGAGTTTTTTCCCCCACTCAAGTTCATCTTCTCCCCCTTTGCAGTAAAGGGCAGCGGCACGCGAGTCCCAGCGCAGGTGGCTTCCTTTGGGGAACGCTGGTTGGCACTCCGTGGAATCAGGGCTTTTTGGGCACCGCTGGCGGGAGGGTGGACCCAGACATGCTCAGGAGCGAGGCTGTCCGGGGTGCAGGGCACAGGACGCGGCCGCAGTGTGGGCGCCTGGGGGCTGCTCAGCCAGCCAGGGCGAGCAGGACGAGAGGCAGTGGCTGCCTGTGGCCGGCGCCCTCCACGTGGGGACCGGCACGTCAGTGGGCCCAGAGCACATGCTGCCCCTCTGTGCCCCAACCGTGTTGTTTCACGTTTGCTAGGACTCGGGGCGCAGGCGCTGGGGAGGGGCTGTGCGTCGGCCCTGTTGAGCTGGCGATGCGCTTTCCCCGGCCCTTCTTCTGCGCATGCGTTGTCCTCACAGACCTCGGGAGCGCGTTGCAGACCTAGACTCCGGCAGTTCGAAATCCCGTAGTAAAACAGTATCAAGTGCTGTCAAAACCTCCTTTGCTGTTTTCGCTTTTTATTTTTTTTCACTCTTCTGCTTTCGTTCACGATTCCCACTCTCTCCATTTATAGCTTTTCTTGGCAGCTGTGTTTCGGGGGTAATACTTTGAGCTAATCTCCGGTCATTGCCGGCTCTCTAGAAGTTGGCAACCGTTTAAATATTTCTAAAATTACAGGATTTGTTTGGGAGCCCAAGGACTTGTGTAAACACACCAACAATGGCACCTTTGTGAGGGCTCCCCTTCCTCCAGGGCCCGCGGGAGGGACCTCGCCCCGTGTGAAGGTAAGTCGCGTCACTTGCCATTAGGTCTAATGAGCTGGGAAGACCCAAGAACCCACAGCCAGAGATCAAGACCCTTCCGGACTGCTCCTTGGACACCCTCGTAACTGGCTGGTTGCTTAATCGTTCCTCAAACATTTACTGAGTGCTCCGTGTGGAGGAGGCGCCCTGTCAGCAGGTGCAGACGAGTGTTTTCAAACTGTCTGCCGCCCGCGTCAGCCGGGCAGTGAATTAATCCGGTAAGTTGGGACCTACGTTTTAAAAATGAAATAGAGCCCTGGCAGGTGTGACTCGGTGAGCTGAGCACTGGCCCGAGAACTGAAAGGTCGCTGGTTCAATTCCCTGTCAGGGCACACGCCTGGGTTGCGGCGGGCCAGGTCCCCTGTGGGGGGTTTGCAAGAGGCAACTGATCAATGTTTCTCTAACGCATCGATGTTTCTCTCCCTCTCTCTTTCTCTCTCCCTTCCCTTCTCTCTGAAAAGGATAAATGCAATCTTTAGAAAATGAAATAGAAGACAGCAGTAGTGAAGGTAGGCATGTTCCGAGGAGCATGTCTCGGAAACGTGTGTGCACGCATGCACGCATTAGATGACGACAGATAGCTCGTGTCTCATTGTGAGTCATTGTCAAAAAGCTAGAACGCCCCTGAACTAAGGGGGGCGCTCCTAGTGGTAAGGTCACAGTTGAGTGGAGGGGTCAACGAGTGCATGGTGTGTACGTGGATAGCTGGCAGCACACGGCAGCTGCGGGTGCTGCCCGGCACCCAGGGGAGCAACTGCCACAGGCAAGGGGGAACCGCAGCCAGAGTTGGTCTCATGGTGAGGCGGGCAGAGGGCTCTGGCCAGACCTCGGCTTGCCTCCGGGGAGGGGCGCCAGTGAGGAGGAAGGGGAGACCCTCTGAAGGGGGCAGCTGGGAGCACCCACCACCCTCAGCAGCATCTGGGAGACAGTGAGACCGACCTGGTGAGCAGACCCGGGTAGGTGGCTGGCAGTGTCCCCTGTCTGGAGCTCAGATTTCAGAGGCAGGGTCCCGGCTCTCCCACTGTCTCGGAAGGTGACATGAGGGCTCTGTTCCCTAAGTCAGTGCCAACGGAGGTCTGAGCATTTGCAGGACATCATTTGGAGGGGGGGTCCTACTTCTTTATAAATAATCATATGCTGCCACCACTTACACTTTTAATAGGCCAGATGGGACATGAGCATCACACAGATGTCACCTTTCATGTGGGGCCTGGCAGGAAAGCACGTTTGTTGTCTGATGGGAGGATTTCAGAGTTACTTCTTGGAATAGGTTGTGCCCTAGTTGAGCCCGAGTGGGACGGCTGTCTCCCGGCACCACCCTGTGGCGTTGGAGCAACCTGTCCCCAGGCTGCTGGTTGGCTGGCACCCTTCCTGGGTCAGCAGGTGTTGTCAGGAACATCCAGGTTACTACGGATCGATCGTGCCCTGGCCTTTGTTAAATATTTTGCAGGCCTTGAGTGATGGAAGTTGTTTGGCCTCTCTAGGACCTCTTGGGAGGCAGTGGCATTTCAGGGGAGGTCCCTACTGAAAAGGGACTGTGAACGGGAGGGACTGTTGACATGAGGGTGGCTGGAGAGGAACTCTCCTGAAAGTGAAAACACCTTGACTCTCGGTGCACACGGCCTGCCTGTCCTGGGCCGCCAGCACCGCCGAGTCTGTGTGCCTCCAAGCAGAAACGCCTATTGTGTTCCCTTGTGATTCGTAAGCATTCTTGCCGTGCAGACTCAACCCACATTTGTGAGGAAAGGGTGTCGGGAAAAGTGAGGCCAGGCTAGGAGAATCTGGGTCTGGACAGTTTGTCCTTTCGGAGGAGTTCAAGGCCCTACAGCTGTTCAGAGCACAGCACACACTGTCCAGCGTTTTCCAGGCCAGACTGGCTGATCCCATCGCCTGGGTCATGGGCTGTGTTTGTCGGCTGTCGGTGTCCCAGGTGCCTGTCTCCTGCCATCTCTGATGGGGGAGGACTGCAGGGTGCCCAGGTAGCACCCAGTGCAGAAGAAGTGTGTTGTTTATCAGCCGACTGTCAGTCCTCTGATTAACTTTCCAGCTCTTCGCTAAGGAAGACCCCTCACGTGGAATTCACGCCTGGCTGTCAGTGTTCTGGTTTGTGTATTTCTAAAAAATCAACGCAGAGCGAGAAATGGGCCATTATTGACAGTTTGGTCTTCTTTGTGTGGCTAGCAGTGCCTCTTAGAACTCAGGAGGGTGAGTCCCAAACCAGGAGTTCATCATCTCCTTCCTCTTTGAATGAACTCCTTCCTCTTTGTCTGAGAGGAAGGTGGCATTTCAACAATGTCTTTGCTCCCAGTTCAAATGCCATTTTCCTAACAAGTTCTGGAAGGAGCTATCTGTTCATTTTTAAAGTCAAGATATTTTTTGAAGCCTGCTTTGAAAGAGGTCTGGAATTTTTATCTCTGTTATTCCCTTTCCCACTTTCATTCCTTTCTTCATCTTAACACGTGGTAATACAGGATGAAAGCATGTTTATCACAGGAAAAAAAGGAGGGGAGGTGATTACGGAATCCCTGTGTCACTGCTGCTTTGTGACAGTTTCAGGAGAACTCCAGGGAGGGCGCTGAGTGTGGCCGGCAGTCAGGCCGGTTGCCCTGCGGGCTGGGGGCGGACCTCTTCTGCCGCCAGGCAGGGAAGCTCGCCTGAGTCTGCGCAGGCTTCTTCCTCACCGTCTGCATCTGGAGGTGACACAGGATGGTGTCCTCTGTCTTGGGACGGGGGAGGGCCGACATGGAGAAAGCATTGTTTCCAGCAATGGCTCTCGATCCTGACACTCCTGCTGTCCCTTTTGGAACATGTTCTGATGCTCTGTGGTCACCTACAGTGCCCCCAGGCCATGCATGCACCTGCTTTGTGATGTGATGTTGCTGTTCCTACCGAAAAGTGGCATGTTTCCTCACCCCCTTGAGTCCAGGCTGCCTTTTAAAAAAATATATTTTATTGATTATGCTGTTACAGTTGTCCCATTACCCCCCTTCATTCCCATCCACCCTCTCCCACCCACGTTTCCCCTGTTTAGTTCATGTCCATGTGTCATAAGTTCTTTAGCTTCTACATTTCCCGTACTATTCTTGCCCTCCCCCTGTCTATTTTCTACCTAGCATCTATGCTACTTATTCTCCATACCTTTTCCCCCTCTCTCCTCCTCCAACTCCCCTGTTGATAACCCTCCATGTGTTCTCCATTTCTGTGGTTCTGTTCTTGTTCTAGTTGTTTGCTTAGTTTGTTTTTGTTTTGGGTGTGGTTGTTAATAATTGTGAGTTTGCTATCATTTTATTGTACATGTTTTTAATCTTTTTCTTAGATAAGTCCCTGTAACATTTCATATAATAAGGACCTGGTGATGATGAACTCCTTTAACTTGACCTTACCTGAGAAGCACTTTATCTGCCCTTCCATTCTAAATGAAAGCTTTGCTGGATAGAGCAATCTTGGATGTACGTCCTTGCCTTTCATGACTTGGAATACTTCTTTCCAGCCCCTTCTTGCCTGTAAGGTCTCTTGAGAGATCAGCTGACAGTCTGATGGGAACTCCTTTGTAGGTAACTGTCTCCTTCTCTCTTGCTGCTTTTAAGACTCTCTCCGTATCTTTCATCTTGGGTAATGTAATTATGATGTGCCTTGGTGTGTGTTTCCTTGGGTCCAACTTCTTTGGGACTCTCTGAGCTTCCTGGACTTCCTGGAAGTCTATTTCCTTTGCCAGAATGGGGAAGTTCTCCTTTATTATTTGTTCAAATAACTTTTCAATTTGTTGCTCTTCCTCTTCTCCTTCTGATACCCCTATAATTTGGATGTTGGAATGTTTAATGATGTCCCGGAGATTCCTAAGCCTCTCCTCATTTTTTTGAATTCTTATTTCTTCATTCTTTTCTGTGTGGTTGTTTCTTTCTTCCTACTGGTCCACTCCATTGATGTGAGACCCAGCTTTTTTTCCATCACTATTGGTTCCCTGTGTATTTTTCTTCATTTCACTTATCGTAGCCTGCATTTTTTCATCTAATTTGTGACCAGAATCAACCAATTCTGTGAGCATCCTGATCATCAGTGTTTTGAACTGTGCATCTAATAGGTTGGCTATCTCTCGGTCGCTTAAAAGGATTGGTTCTGGGGATTTCATTTGTTCTTCTGTTTGAGCCATCTTTTTTATTTTTACTTTTTGGTCTGGTTGTGCCTGTTGCGTATGAGGGGTGGAGCCTTAGGTGCTCAACAGGGCAGAGCACCCCAGTGGCTGGGTTGTGACGCTGTATGTGGTGGCGGGGTCCGAGAGGGAACAATGGCGTTTGCTCCGCTCTCCATTGGACTTCAGTCCCTTCCGCCGCTTCCCCCGAGCTAACTGAAACTTTCTGGTGTTGATTCCCTGTGGGTGGGCTTGTGCACCCCGTGGGTCTTCCTAAGGACCTCTCCTGTGAGGCTGGGAGTCTCCCCTGTGCCTCAACTCCCACAGGTGTTCTCAATCAGTGCCCTGAAGCTCTATTTCCCAGCACTGGGATCCTGGGTTGCACGCAGTGCCTTGCTTCACAATCGCCGCCTCACTGGGTCTGCCGGTTGCCACCCCTCAGCTGGGGTCTGCCAGCCACTGCTTGCGCACCCAGGGTCCTATTGCTGCAGTCTTGCACGCCTGATCCCAATGTTCTTTGTGCTGTGTGACCCCTCTCCGCCTGGCTGCCCGACTCTGCCCCTCCTACTGGTCTGGATGAACATGTCTATTTTAATTCCTTTGTTGTCCAACTTCCATACAGTTCAATTTTCTGTCAGTTCCAGTTGTTAGTCTGTTTCTAAATTGTTGTTATCCCTATCTTGGTTGTGCGAGGAGGCACAATGTGTCTACCTATGCCTCCATCTTGGCCGGAAGTCTCCAGGCTGCCTTGTGATGGGCTGTGACCAGCAGTGGTGGTGACGTCAGGGTCCTTCAACGCCAAGGCTTCAGGGGCATTGCGGCTTTTACCTCCTCCTGTTCAGAATCACATCGCCGTGTGAGAGAGCCTGCGCTGGCCCCCTGCAGGAGAGCCTAGGCATCACAGCTGGCAGTCCCGGCCAACTGCTGGACGTGTGGCCACCCAGGACTAGCCAGTGCCCGCTGACCTCACTGTGAAGGCCCTGTGCCCTCTGCCAGCAGGTCGTGAGCAGAGGTGGGCCGTCCCACCTGCCCTGCCTAGGTCACCAACCCACAGAATCTCAAGCAAAGACCTGATTAGTGTTTTAGCCACTGAGTTGGGGGATGCATATTATGCACCAGTAGAAAACTGATGCTCTCTTTATTTTGTCTGAATGTCATAGGCTATATAAATGATCACACCTATAATTAAAAAGAAAACCGTAGCACCTTAATTGTAACACAGAAGGGAAAATAGGAAAGTGACTTATAATAATGACACGGAGATGATGGAACACAGCACCCTGGGGGTCGTCACGGAGAAGGGGCACGCACCGAGAGTCACCACGCATGCGAGGGCTCCAGGCGCTGACGATGCGTGGGTGCTGGGTGGGACCCACGAGTGGTGTCGCCAGCCATGAGGCTCCCTTCTGAAATGGCGATCGTGCTTGGTTGAGTTCAGAAAAACCAAAAAATAATATTTTACCTCTATTGCCATAGCAGTCAGATTCCCAGAGAATTGACCTTGTGTTGTGGGGAAACTACATTCCCTGCACCCTTTAGGTTCACGCGTGAACCGGAGGGGCTCGCGCACTTGGACAGAGGTGAGCGCACACAGAGGCCGAGCGGCCTGCACTGTGAGAGGGGCTGTGGGGAGCCCTGCCTGCAGGGGGCTTCGGTCACCGTTCGGAGATGCCAGTTACATGTGGGAGTAGCTGGGGAAGTGGCAACTACAGGGGCAAGCACGTCAGATGTTTTCCTTATTGTCTGGATCTCCTCGAAAGACAGCTGTTGTAAAAAAACAGTGTAGAGTGAGGTTTGCAATGTATATACAAGTAAATCCATGACAACAACAGCATGAAGGTTGGCAGAGGAGAAATGGACAGATACTTGTTCTCGAAGGTTCGGGTCCCATATGCAAAGTGATACAAGGTCCAGTGGAGGTAGACAACAGTAAGTTTGGAGTGTGGGTGGTGGGCCTTGAAACCACCACCAAAGCAGCTGAACAAGGGCACACTGCTCATGCACTAACAAAGGAGAGAAAATGATCAAAAACCTAGTTAATTCAAAAGAGGAAAAAAGAATCAAGAACAGATGGAATGAATAGAAAACAGCAAGTTTACAGATGGATTTATTAACATTTTAAAATTAAATTTATTGGGGTGACGGTTAATAAGATTACGTGATCCCAAACTTAACCACGCCCATATTCACGTCAAATGTATTCAGCGGAAACACCCAGTGGAGATGTGGAGAGTGTTGGGGTGGATGGAGAAGCCATCCTCAACTCCCTGCTGCCCACAAGACCGGAACCACACGAGGTGTACCTTCAACACGAAGACACGAAGGTATGGGAAAAGATCGACCGTGACCCTAGTCGTCGAAAGAGCGAGTCAGGCTGTCTCTGCTAATGACGGACCGAAGCAGCCAGGAGAGCGGACAGCAGAGACGCCAGAGCAGAGAAAGCCGTTTCATGGCGACATCGATGTCAGTTCAGCAAGAGGACATCTTGAAAACTCACACACCTCCTAACACCTTCTTTTACAACAAATGAAGCAAAATATGAGGGACTTCCAAGGAGAGGAAGAAGAATCCCCAAGTGCAGGCAGGGATGCCCACACAGCTCTCTCAGCAACGGAAAGGACACGGACAGTTTGACATGACTGATATTTACTTACAGAACACTCCATCCAGCAATGCGAGAGTGCACTTGGAATTGAACATGACCCATTTACCAAAATAGGTCATATTCTAAGCCATAAAACCAGTCCCAATAAATTATGGAGGTGTCAGGTCACACAAAGAGCCTCCTCTGACCACAGTGAAATTAGGAGGCAGCAGTAGGGCAACTGGCAGAAGGACATCTAGACAGACATTTGGAAACTAAATGATGCGTTTGTAAATAACCCACAGGGCCAAGAAGAAATCTAAAGGGAACTCAGAAAATATTTTAAACCAAGTGAAAATTAAAATATTACATATCAGAATCTGTGGGATGCGGTAATGGAGTGCTTATGGGGAACTATTTGGCACGAAACTCCTATGTTAGAAAAAGAGAGATCTTACATTAGTGACCTCGGTTTTCACTTAAACAAGAGAAAGAAGGCAAAGCAAACTCAAATTGAGTAGAAGAAAGAAAGTAAAAAGATCGGAGTGAAGATCACTGAAAAGTAAAACCAAAGAGGCGAGAGAGAGAAATCAGTGGCACCGAAAGGCGACTCCTTGAACAGATCAGTGACACTGGTACCCTCCCCACAGGCCTGCGGGGACCACGGGAGAAGAAACAGATGACCAGCATCAGACGTGACTGAGGGGACAGCACTGCAGGGTGTGCGGCTGTTTAAAGTGCAATCAGGAAATAACACGAAAAACTTTATGCCAATAAACCTGCAGCTCAGAGGAGGAGCTGGAGAGAGACCTCTAGAGACGTGAGTCACCAGTGCTCGTTAAAACCTCAGTCACCTAAATAGCCCTGTATTTATTATGCAAATGGTGCTTGTAGTTAAATACCTGCCTGCAAAGGAAATCGAGCAAAAAGGGCTTTACTGGTAAATTCTACCAAACATTTAAGGGAGGAAAAAAAATGCCAGCTCTACAGAAACATTTTTAAAAAATTGCCGAGGAGGGAATTCTCCCCAGCTCATTGTATGAGGCCGGTACCACCCTGACCCCAAATAAGACATTACGAAAAAGTAGAACTAGAGACCAGTGTCCTTCATGCAAATAGGTGCAGGAATTCTGAACAAAATCTAGCAGATCCTATCAAATAATATGTAGAAAGGATCCCATATCGGGGCCATGTGTAGTTTTATTCCAGGAATGCATTGTCAATTTAATATTAGAAACTCATTTATTAAGAAACCAAGGGTAGGATTGAGTGTGGGAGGTGGGGGTGGGTGGGGTGCGGGAAAGTAGTGGTGGGAAAATGGAGACCACTGTATTCGAACGTTAATAAAAAATGATAAAAAAGAAACTGTGAAAGGAGTACTGCATGCTCATTTCAGGAGAGAACCTCTGCGTCACTCTTCGAACGCGTTTAACAAGATCCGGTGTCTGTTCACAGCAAGAACTCTCAGCAAACTCAGCATCGAAGGTGTCTCCTCAGTGGGACGCAGGGCCCGGGCAGCAAGCCTTCAGCTGACATCACGGACGGGACAGGACGGGAAGGCTTGTCCTCGGAGGTCAGGAGCGAGAGGAGGAGGAGGAGGTGTTCTCTCCCCACTTCCGTTCGCTCCGGCACTGGGGGTGGGGGGTTCTAGCCAGGGAATCGGCTGAGAAAAAAAGTGGCAGGCAATTCATTTGAAAAAGAAGAAGAAAAACTGACCTTATCCACAAATGATGCGATTGCCTAGGTCACAAATCTGACAGACTCTCTCCCCAAAAGCTATCAGAACTAGTAAGTTATTTTAGCAAGGTCGTTGGATACAAAATTCATACACAGATATCAATTGTAATTCTATACCAACACTAACATCATACATTCAAATTTAGAAATACCTAGTGTCAAAAATATAAACACTCGAATGGTGAGCCTGACAACAGGTGTGCGGGTTCGAGACATGGCGAGCTGCCTGCAGTGCCGAGAGGAGCCGAGGGAAGCAGAGGGAGGCGCAAACACCATCCGTGGGTCTGTGGTCGTCACGGTGGACGTGTGAACGCCCCCAGATTGCCACGTGGATTTCACGCCCTTCTGCTCAATGTCTTGGCAGCTTCTCTTGCAGCACCTGGAAAACCGAGGCGACGTTCCTGTGGAAATGAAAGGGCCCAAAAGAACCAACAGGACTGTGAAAATGAAGAGGAATGTTTTTTGATTTCATGACATCACAAAGTGGCAGGGACCCAAGCTACTACAGAACGTGCAGAAGGCGGGGGGCGGGGGGAAACTGCTGTGACGCCGGATCAGGCCAGGATTTCATAGACACGACAAAAGCGCGGACACACGGAATGTCACATCAATAAACTGGACTCCATCAAAATCAACACATCTGCTTTTCAAAAGACGTGGCCGGGAGACTGGGAAGCTGGAGAAAACCGCTGTAAGTCACGTACGTGGTAAGGGACGTACCCTGAGTATCTACAGAACTTTAAAGACTCAATGAGAAGGAAACAAATACTCCAATTAAAACACTGGCAAACTCTTTGAACTGATACTTCACCAGAGAAGATATATATATGGAGGACGGCCAATGAGGGCATGAAAAAAATGCCACATCATTGGTCATTGGGGAACTGTAAATTAAAAACACAATGGGCTACCCCCATGCACACAGTAAAATGGACGCATTAAAAAGACTGACCACAGCGAGGGCTGCCAAGGATGTGGGCGTCTGGAACTCTCGGTGCTGCGACTGGGACTGGGGACTGAGGAAGCCACTTGGGAAAGAAACGCAGCTCCGCAGCCCTCCTGCTGCCCCCAAGAGAAATGACGTGCACACACAGACGTGTCCACATGAACACGCGAGCACCAGTGTTCACAGGAGCTTCACGCATAGTGACTGCATCTAGAAACAGCCCCAGTGCCGACCCACAGGCGCATGGATGAGCTGTGCTGTGTCCGCCCAGTGGAATACTACTCATCACCACAGAGCAGTGGACTAGGAGCAGGTGCCACAACTCGGGTCAGTTGCGGATTAATTACCCAGAGTGAAAGAAGCCAGATAAAGTGAGTGCACAGTATCAGTTCATTCAGAGACAGGTCTAGAAAATACAAACTAATCTCTAGTGACAGCAGATGAGCGGCTGCCCAAGGAGGGTCGGGGGACAGCACACAGAGGTGTTGCAAAGGCATTTGGCAGGGAGGTGATGAATATTTTTATTACTTTAATGGTGGTGATAGTTTCACAGGTGTATATGTCTCAAACCTTACTAAAGTATACACTTTAAAGGCATGCAGTTTGTTGCATGCTCGTTTTATGTCAATGGGGGTTTGTTAAACATTCAGGTGGCACCTCCCAACAAAATTGTTTGCAAACCTGCCCCCCGCCCCGTGCCCCACAGTTTTCCAGAATGCCTCTAAGATTTTTACAGGGAACGCCGCTTAAGAATATAGAAATCATTGTTTGCTAGTTTACCCTTTGTCCTCCCTCACACTTGCCATAACCAAGAGACACCCCCCCCAACCCCGCCACCCCGCGCTGTGGTGTGTGTTTGCTCTCCATCCTGGAGCAGCCGGATGATTGTTAAAACCTCAGACAAGATCATTATTGTTGCTCCTGCTTAACCCTCAAATTAAAGATGAAACTAAAGGCCATTCTTTTTTTTTTTTCACTTGTGCCAATCCAAACCCCACCCACATTTCAGGATCTTGGCTCTCGTTTCTTCTCATTTCTTTCTCTCTCTAAAAAAAAAAAGAAAAAAAAAACAAGGAAAAAAATGTCCTCAGGTGAGGATTGAAAAAAAAAAAGGGATCTTGGCCCCGTTGCCCACTGATTCCACCACCCCTGTAAACTCATCGGCTTCTCGTGGAGCTGACAGCGGCCGGGGGCTGAGCCGCAGCGGCGTCCTGCTCGGCACCACAGGGCTCTCTCCAAGGCGTGAGTGACGCCTTCTGTTTGTGCTTCCAGAGTCTGGCTCGACAAATGCTGAGTTCAGTTGCCAGTAATTTGGGCATATTATTTACCGGATTGTACAATTTGCTAATGATTCTGTGTGTTTACTTTCTCTTTCCTTGCTGCATTCTTGCCTCGGGCGCAGACTTAGCGCAGAGGAGGTGACTGAGGCTTGTGGACGAGACGACGTTGGGGAGCACAGATAACCCATTAGCAGCCAGCAAGTAGCCCGAGAGCTGCCTCCCTTATGTTAGGGCTCACTTGTTAATTATGCAAATGCCTCAATAATGTGCGTGGCTGGTTAGAACCGTTTCCTCTTGTAAAAAGAGAAAATGAAAACGGTAGTGTCCAGGCCTGCTTACACCGGCTAATTACTGCATTCCCTCAGCGTCTGTTGTTTTTCTTGGCTGTGACAGGACATGGTTTAAATAACACTGACTAATTCCTTTGCCTCCAGAAGCACGACTCCGATAGGTGCTGCCCGGTGTGCCGTGTACGCAGCCCCGAGCGCTGCAGCATGGCTCGGTGCTGGCTTCCGTGGCGGAGTCTGAGTCATTAAGATTCACTGCACTTGGGTTTACTTGCCACATTCAGAACTGTTAGCAAACCAGAGCGGAGGACTGAAATAGTTCTAGAACGCATAGAAAGCACAGTCTCGCCCAACCTGAGCTGCGGTTCTGCAACCAGCATGCCCGAGAGGCAACGAGTTCTGAAAACATGGCATTGGTGAGGGTTTGCGCGAATCAGTGACTGACCGACCTACGGCGGGCTTGGAGGGAAGTTCCGGCATGTCTGGGACTCACGTCGACCCCTTGGACTGGTGTCGGGGGGTCGGGGGCCGACACATTTGCTGCTTCATGCCTTAAATGAATGTTCCCAGCTCCGATTATACACAGAGTCCAGGCCTATTGGAATAAAGTGAGAACACACTCAAAAGTATAAAGAAATAGATAAGACTCATTCTTGTTGCTCAATCACAACCACTATATCTACACTTTAAAAAAAATAAGTATACAGTTATTTTTCTAATATTATGAAAAATTTCAAGTAGCTAGCAATGTTTTCGGTGGCCACTCGTAGACCCACACCTAGATTTTGCCACTACCATTTTGCTGCAGTTGCTTAGTTGTCTATTTGTCCATTGATGCACCCTTCTGTCCCTCTGTCTGACTTCATTGAAGCAGCCCAGCAGTTCAGCATGCTTATTCAGAGTTCAATCTATTATCCTCTTTCATACAAAACATCCAAATCTCGAGCATTCATTCCCTGAGTGTGGCGGATGCTCACCTGGCATTCACACCAGGCATAACTTCCTGTGACTTGCTTGTCACCCAGAGCGTGTGGCAGAGATGGTGGGCTGCCCTTCCCAAGGGCGTCCTGTTAGTGAGGACTCCACCTCGTGGCGGCGTGGAGCTGGAGGCTCCCTGTGGGCTCCAGGACACAAGAGATTGTATTGTAGCTCACGTGCCAAGGAACCGTGAAGGCCTCCGGGATCTGAGCGTGGCCTCTGGCCAAGAGCCAGCAAGAAGCTCGGGCCCTCAGCCACGAGGCAAGGAAATAATTCCCCAAACAACTGGGGAGTGAGCTTAGAAGTGGATTCTCCCAGAGCGGGGCCCCTTGATGAGGCAGGGCTTGGCAGGACCCTGAACAGAGGAACCAGCTGTCACGCCCAGACTTGGGCCCTGCAGACACCCTGAGATGACCAGTGTGTCCTGGTTGAGGTTGCTAAGTCCGTGGGAATTCGTTACCCAGCAGTAGAAACCTAACACAGGTATTGGGACCTGGAAGTGGGGTGCTGTTGCT
The DNA here is from genome assembly GCA_004024845.1 of Tonatia bakeri. NCBI lineage: Eukaryota > Metazoa > Chordata > Mammalia > Chiroptera > Phyllostomidae > Tonatia > Tonatia bakeri. Next base: position 15,547 of record PVIA01006768.1, read on the forward strand.
AGAACCAATAACCCATACCGAGGAGCACTTTCGGGGCTGCTCAGCGGGCAGAGGGGCAGAAGGGAGAAGGCCGAGGTCTGTCTACAAAGACTGGTACTGACAGGGGCCCACACCCGAAGGGCTCCGTGGTGCGGGTGCAGGAGGGACATGTGTTTGGGGACCGGAAGAAGGGGCGTCCTGGACACATGGTGGCAGAAAGGAGAGCCCTGTCTCCCCAGGGGCTGTGGAAGCAGAGCTCCAGGGCGAAGCACTCGGCTGTGCAGCGCCGGAAGTTGTAAACAGAGCAGGACGGCGCCCTCTAGTCTCCGCCAGCTGTGTACAGCAGCCCTGCCAGGACCCAGAGAAGGCAGGAGGCAGGGGGACCAGGGAGACACAGAGGAAGCAGGGCTGGGTGACTCCGCACAGCCCAAGCCTTTCCAGATGGCAGCAGGTGCTCCAGTGAAGACAGCGTGTTCTCCAGAGGAATCCGAGGGCGTGACTGTGCAACCTTTTGCTGAAACCCCAAAGGTCGAAAGGTCAGATTATTCAGACAAAGGGATCTTTCTAGAGGGTGTGCCTCCCACATCCTCTCAGTCAAGCCCCAAACTCTTCTGATGTCCAGGACCCCGGAGACTAATTTCTCCCGTTCGTTCCACAGTGTTTTGTGAAGGGAACATTCTGTGCACGCCCTTTCCCTCTGCTTTTTGGTCTGGGTTCTCTCACCCAGCGCGGTGTTTTCGCAGTTCGCTCCGTGTTGCCGTGCGTTAGCCTTTGGTCCTTTCTGCTGGTCAGCGTCGTTCTGGGGTCTGACCGCATCGCAGGGGGTTATGTTCTTGCTGATGAACACGAGGGCAGTTCCTAGCTTTAGGCCACTACGAATGCACCTGCCGTAAACATGTTTTGTGTAAGCCTTTTGCGAACGAGTGATACCTACTTGTGGAACTGCTAAGTCGGAGGGTAGGTGTGTGATCTGTTTTATGAGAAACCTCCAGGTGTTTTTTCAAAGGGGCTGTGTCATTATCTGTTCTGGCCACCGATGCATGTGAATTCCAGTTGCATTGCATCCCCACCAGCATTTGTTGTTTTCATTCTTTTTAATTTTAGCTATTTTATAGATGAGTAGTGGTACACCTTTGTGGTTTTTAACTCACATTTTTCCTAATTTTTTATGATGTTGAGTACCTTTCTTGTGCTTATTGAACATTTGTATATATATTTTTGGAAAGTCTCTTTGTAAAATGTTTGTTTCCCTCTTTTTTTCTGAGGAGAGGGGTTGTTGATGCTTTTTTATAATTTGGAGTTTTAGGGTTATTTATATATCCTGGGCACTAGTCCTGTAGGTGATGTTTTGAAAATATTTTCTCTTATATGGTGACTTGGCTATTAATTTTTCTTATGATGTCTTCTGATGAGTAGAAGCATTTAATTTTCAGGGAGTCCAATTTTCTAATTTTCTTTTATGGTTGTTGCTTGGTGTCAGTTGTTAAGGAAACCTTTCCCAATCTTCAAGTTACGGTTTCCTGGCCAATTCCACAATTACTGGGTTACTGTGGCTTTACAGTAAGTTTGAAGTCGGGTAGTCTAGGGCCTCTGTTTTTCACGGCGGCTTCGTATACTGAAGCCACGACTGTTTCACAGTATTTTCTGCAGTGATGCAAACATTACCTGTCTGCGCTGTTCGAAGACGGTAACTGCTGGCCACACGTGAGCGTTCAGCCCTTGAAATGTGGTTAGTGCAACTGAGGGACAGAACTTCTCCTTTTATTTAACTTTAATTTATCTGAATATAAATTTCAGTAGCCACGTGCGGTCAGTGCAATGCATAGCGTAATTATTTGCCCTTTGTACTCCCATATACATTTTTAGAACAAGCTTGTCAATTTCTACAAAAAAGGCACCGGCATTGAAAACGGGACCAAAGTGAACCAGGAGAGGGGGCAGAGTAGACCTCCGCCTCGGTTGGGGTCCGATGCGTCGTCGCGCCGCCATATCTTTCTGTGCGCGTCGGCCTCCTTTCACTTCCCTCGAGCGGCGTGGTGGTTTTCGGGGTGCTGGTGGCACGCATGTTTTGTTAAATTTATCCCTGAGTAGTTTTCGTTTTTCTGACAGCAGTGCGAGTGGAATTATTTTCAGTGTTTATGTCACGATGGTTTGCTGCAGGTGACTTTTGTGTGTGTGATTACATCCCGTTTGTCCCCCCACCCCAACCCACTCCTCAGTTTCAGTGGCGATTTTGTTTATTCCTTTGGGTTGTCCTCGGCAACAGTCACGTCCTCTGGAGGTGGGGGAGGTTGTGCTTCACCCTTTGCAGTCTGGGTGGGGTTTGCTTGTTTGTTTAATTATTTTTATTGCTGTATTGTTCTGGCTAGAACCTCAAGTGCACTGCTGGGTAAGAGAGGCATGCCTGCCTCAGAGGAACGACGTTGCTCTTTCGTGATGAAAAATGACATTAGCGGTGTGTGTGATGTTATTTTCAGTATTTTTATCACACAAGACTTTCAAGTTTTGTAACTGCTCTTTATGCCTTCACAGAGATGATCACATGGTCTGTTTCCTTTGGTCTGTTAATACTATGAATTACATTGATTTTTGCATGTCAATTCACCCTTCAATTTCTGAGATAATTCCTACTTGGTCGTAACGTGCTTCCCTTTCTGTATTTCACCGTATTCTCTTTATTTTGGTAAGGATTTCTGCATCCGTGTTCAGGAGGGATGCTGGCCTACAGTTTTACTCTATGATGTCTGTTGGGCTTTGATTTTAGGGTTTTGGTGGCCTTAGAAAACAGGTTGGGCAGGGTTCCCCCTTCTCTGTTTTTAGAAGGAGTTGCTATGTGGTCGGTGCTATAACATCCCTAAACGTTGACAGAATCCCCCAGTGACGCTCTCTGGGTCTGCTGTTCTCTTTGTGGGCGTGTGTTTGATAAAGAAGCTAATTTCTCTTATAGATATATGACAATCGAGATATTCTGTTCTAAAGAATTTATCGGCTTCATCTAGATTGTCAAATTTGTTAATTTAAATTTATTGTTGTCTCTATGTCTGTAAGTGTTGAATAACTATGTAGTACACCAGAAATGAGAATGATATTATACATTAACTACGCTTTAATAAAAAGTAAATAAATGGAAAGGAAATACACAGGTAGCAATTTTGTTGGTAATGCATTATTTCTTGAGCAGAGAGTAGATTCATTGTCCATTATAGTATTAAAAGCATAAATAAACAAATAAAAGAGCCATTCATGAAACGACACTAGTACTTTCATCAACAAAGCACTATGCTGAAGCTAATTTTATTCAAATAAATAAATACATGAATAAATAAGTAAAGAAACAAAACACACGAAAAACAAGCTTGGCACAGTGCCTTGTGTCTGTGGGAGTGTGACTGTGCTCGTCCCGTTCTTGATGTCGTTCCTGCATTCCTCCCCTCTCGGTCTTCTGCACCAGAGGAGCTGGAAGTGTGCTGACCACCATTCTCCTTCAGAGGACACGTGTGGGTCACACCGGTGTTCCTGTCCTTTCTGTTGGACAGCACCTTGGTTTCTGATCTTTGGGTCACTGTTTCCTTCTGGCTTCTTCTCTGGGTTTTGTTTGCTCCTCTTTTTCTAGTGTCTTAAATTGGACTCTTAGACCATCCATTTTAGATCTTTCTTCTTCTCAAATATAAGCATTTAAAGCAGTTATTAATTTCTCATCAAGCACTGCTGTCGGTCAGTTCCATGTTGTATTCTCATCATCATCCATTAGCATAGTTCTGATTTCTCTTGTTATTCTTTGATCCACGCATTATTTAGAAGTGTGTTGTTTAACTGTGAACTATTTGGGGTTCTCCAGACATTTTTTTATTTTTGATACCCGATTCTGTTGTGGTCACAGAGAGTGCTTCGTGTGACGCCAGTGCACCTGGTTTTGTGTCAGGATGAGTGTGTTTCAAGTGTTTGGAAAACAGGTGCGTCATCCAGGCTGTGGGGGTCGCATCCCGCAAACGTCAGCCGGGCCAAGGCAGTCGATAGGGCTGTTCAAATCATCGACGACTTTACTGACTTTCCAAAGTCACTTGCTCTGTAACAGTCGAGTGGAGGGTGTTAAAAGCTGCAATGAACGGTGTTTCTCTCTTTGATTCTGTCTGTATTTGCTCCGCAGACCGGAAGAGCTCCTGTTAGAGGGAGGCACATTTGTGGGTTGTGACGTTGGCGTGATGAACTTCCGCTGTCATGACTCTGAAGCACCCCTCCTCGCTTCTGCCGGTTCTGGGCTCTCGAAGTCCATTTGATCCGATATTTGCGTACTCACTCCAGTCTTCCTGAGCTCACTGTTTTCAAGATGTATGCTTGTACACTCACTTCCAACCTGTCTGTATCTTTGTATTTAAAAATGTGCCTCTTCTGTAGACAGTAGAGAGGTGAGTCCAGATTCTTGTTTTTTTAATTCATTTTTATGATTTCTGCCTTTTAGATTATTTAGCCAATGTATTGTATTCTCGGATTGAGGTCTGTCACGTCATTGCTGGTTTTCTGTTTGTCCCACATGCTCCCCGTTTCTCTTTGCATTTGTAGTGCTTTCTCTAAAATCACAACACACACCCAGAACTTACCGCGGTCGACCCCCTGTCGATGTCGTGTCACGTGAAGTGCAGAAGTCTCGCAGCTGTGCATATCCAGTCACCTCTCCCTGTGATGCTAACACTCGTATGTGTTACACCAACACTAGCTATAAAGCCATTCAGGCCAAGCTGTAATTTCCACTTCAGTAGTGTAAGTATTTTTTAATTAAGAAAATGTTTTTTATAGTTACCCCAGCATTTCACACCTTCGCCACACCTACCAGGTTCCTCTGGTCCCCAGACTGCCCGAGTTGCCTGTGGCATCATCTCCCTCTGGGAGGGAGAGCTGCCTTCCGAGCGTCTCAGAGCAGACCCCTTGTGAAGGGGTCCTCAGGCATCTTTCATCTGAGGCTGTCTTTATTTTGTCCTCATTCTGAAAGGACGTAGAGTTACGAGTTTATGCGTTTGTGCTTTTTTTTAGGGCTTTTATTCTGGGCTGTAAAGTGCAGTTCTGGTGTGTTCCTGCCTCAAGAAGTGGCAAACCGGAGGTCGTGCGAGTGGTCCGTCTGTGTGTGATGCCCCTGTCCCCTCTGACGGCTCTGCAGGCTTGCTCTGCCTCGGCTGGGACTGCTGGGCTGTGAGCTCCGGGGCGTGACTTTCTTTGTGGCTTTTCTTCCCCAGGTTCCCTGATTTTCTTATCTGTAAGTGTATGGATTGCATCAAATTTGGGAAATTTCTGGCCACTACTTTTCCCCATTCGATCCCCATTCCTGCTCTCCCTTTCTCCCTCACTCCACCAGTTACACTTCGGGTCCATTCACTGGTGTCACCTCACAGGGTCCCGAGGCTCCGTGAGTCTTTCCTAATCTTCTTTCTTTATATTTCTCAAATTGGCTCACTGACCCTGTCCCCCCTCACATCCTTTACGCTGTTAGGCATAGATGAGGAATTTTTTAAAAAAATTCAGATATTGTACCTGGTGCTCTAGAATTTCCATTTGATTCTTTTCTATCTTTACATACATGGAGAGTTTATTTTCATTTTTTCCTTGCTTTTAAATCCCTGTCTTATTGTTTCAACATTTAGGTCACTTTGGACTGGGTCTCCATCTACTGCTTTCCCTCTGAAGCACTGGTCACGCGTTCTGGCTTCTTCCGTGCGTGCATTGTGTCCTGGACAGGGTGCGTGCTGTCTGGATTCTGTTACATTTCTCTGAAGAATGTTTACCTTCCTTTTTCAAAAGCAGACTGTTAACCTGATTGGACTCAAACGAAAGCTTTTTCTCTTGAGGTAGCTCAAACCTTCGCTCAGTTCTGTCCCCTTTGCTCGGCTCCCCGGAACCTGCCCCCGACACCCCGGCTCGGGTGTCACCCTGGAGAAACCTGCTGTACACTGTGTGGTCCCAGCCTCAGAGTCGCCCCCTCGCTCTCCCGTGACCCTGGTTGCCCTGAACCCTCTGCTTTTGTTCTTCAGGTTAGAAAAATGGTGGGTTTTCTTTCAGAAATTTAGCCACTTCTGTGGTGACCATTTGAATTGCAGTCAGGCTAAAAGCTATAAAAATGGAACTTTCGTTCTATGCCACTTTTTCTCCCTCTAAATCTTGACTTCCTCTAGAATCAGCCTGCCTTTCGTTCATCCTCCGATAACCAAAAGGCTTGTTTTATATTTTTATTCAGAGATGATTGTTTTGGTCTGCAGGAGGCTTGGGTCTAGGGAATCTTGCTTGGCTGGACTTGGAGGAAAAAGCCCCCCAATCCCCTTTTATTGAAGTTTAAAGCATTTTATTTTTAGACAACCTATATCACATGTGTATTTCTTTAAAGACAAACCTTAAGCTCCAAATGAATCCAGGTCCAAATGAATGGAGAGCTCCTGGAGGCTTCACTGCCATTTCAGCCCTGGCCCCCTTTGATTTTACAGGGGAGATACAAATGTGAATTTTGTTTCTGAACTTATAAAATGTTTTATTGCTTAGTAAACCTTTATTGAATGAGTAAGCATGGTGATAATGTTATGACATTTTATAGGCAAGAAGAGGCTGGAAAGAAGTATTCCAAGTCATGAAAGGCGAGGAACTTTATCCAAGATAACCCTATCCAGCAAAGCTATCATTTAGAATGGAAGGGCAGATAAAGTGCTTCCCAGATAAGGTAAAGTTAAAGGAGTTCGTCATAACCAAGACCTTATTATATGAAATGTTAAAGGGACTTATCTAAGGAAAAGAAGATAAAAAATATGAACACTAAAATGACAACAAACAGCTATTAACAACCGAACCTAAAAACAAAAACAAACTAAGCAAACAACTAGAAGAGGAACAGAATCACAGAAATAGAGATCACATGGAGGGTTATCAGTGGGGAGGGGGCTGGGGGAGAATGGGGGAGAAGGTACAGGGAGTAAGAAGCTTAAGTGGTAGGTAGAAAATAGACAGGAGGAGGGTAAGAACAGTACAGGGAATGCAGAAGCCTAAGAACTTATACGTATGACCCATGGCCATGAACTGGGGGGGATTGCTGCAGGGTGGAGGGGGATAAAGGGGAGAAAAAAATAGGACAACTATAATAGTGTAATCAATAAAATATACTTAAATAGTGTAAAATATAGTTTTTAGTGTCTATGTACCATTTCTGTATACATAATATGTATTTATATATAAATATATTCATAATGTGGCTGTATTTTCTGTTTCTGTATTTTTTGTCAACGTGGGTTACCCTTCTAATAGCTAGGTTTGTACCTAAGTCTTTGGTGACGTATCAGTATAGACGGAGTCTCTCGTGCTCCCCTCCCTAAATGGACTGCTAGACTGATGGAGTTCCCCGCCGGGGGCGCTGGCTGTCCTGGGGGCTTTCCCCTCCCCTCTGCTCCCCCACGTTGGGACGCACACTCACCAAGGGCTAACCGTGTGTGCATGCTCCCGAACCCGGGTACGCCGACCGTCACTGTGTCTCAGCCGACTGGACTTGGGGCCCATGAAATAGGAGTGAAAAAGAGAGAGGCTGGCAGTTTCCACGTAAACTGTGGAAACGAATTGGGGTGATTTGGGGACACTCAGTAGGGTGAAGTCATAATTCGATCCCTGTAACGTAAGGCTGGGGGCAAGGCTGCTGCACACGGCTGGAGAAACAAATTCCACGCTCTGGAATGGGAAGAGCCCGTTTTCATGCCAATGCCCAGATGCCCCGCGTTTGTGCCCCAGAACCAGACCAGGAACCACACAGGTGCGGGCTGCGCGAGAAAGACGCCCCAGAATTTGAATCAGGGATCAAACTCGGAGAGAGGCCCTGGTCCTTCATTGTACGGTTGATGAGTGAATACACGTTTTATATTATAACTTATCACAAAATCTTTATCGTTTTTGCCATTGTTTACGATTTCTGTATTTAAGGGACTTTTCAACACACTGACCAGATCGTCCAAACGCTGACCCCAAAAGCATGAGAGAAGTGAACTTGAACTGTACTTCCTCATGACAGCTTCCTGGAAATGTAATTACTGTGTGTTTTTTTGATTACTGATACATAGTGTCTAATGACCCACTAGGGCGATGGTGTCAATTTACAGTCCCACATGGCACCACTTCCTGCGGGTTACACTTCAGTAGTGTGACTGCTGCCTTCTCTCCGGCTGAGGCCAGCAGTCATGCGGGGGACTTCCTGCCTGGGGCCTGGGATGTCTTGAAAAATGCCCCAGGACTGTCATTTGCTGAAACTAAATGGAATGTGATTATTGCTGTTCTAACGCTGGATGACTCCTCACCTCGAAATGTCACATAAGCACTGGGATTGTCTGCCAAACAGACCCCAAATCCCGCCTATTGCTTTAGAATATTTAGGCGACCACGGCTTTTCTATGCGGTAAGTGACCACAGGGACGAGGAATTACGAAACCCTTCCTTTCACCAGTGGAGCCTAGGAATGGGGCACAGGGGACAGTGCCCTGACTTAGGTCCCGGAGCTCAGCGGTGCCTCCGCTGAGCAGAGAGCCCAGTGTCCTGACCGTGGTCCAACCCAGCCCTTTCGAGTGCACCGCGTGGCTTCTGATTGCCAGAACGTGCGGCGCAGAGCTGTGCGTCATCGAGGGGTGGAGCGCTGTGAGTCCTCGGGTAACGCCCAGAATGGGAGCCAACGCTGACCGGGTGCTGAACCGGCCAGACGCCGACTTACAACTTCTACTCCATTGGATGATCGCTACATCCCACGCAAACTCGGTGGTGGCTCTCGGGGCAGGGGGGCCCACGTGGGAGATGAGGGGCTGAGCGTGGAGGCGCTGGGGTTTTGCGCCCCGCAGGTGGTGCAGTGGGCACTGGCCTACATACAGCCTGTCTCTAGCACCTGGGTTCTCAGCGAGACCCGATCAGTCCGCTGCCCTGGGAAAGGAAGGCGACATTATTAGGTGTCTGCTCGGAGCCTGGCATTTTCAGATAGTTTGCACACTTAAGAAGATTAATCTTCGCAACCCCATTTTCCATTTGAAAAGTAAATATCAGGTAAATGAGCCGGAAAGCAAACCCAGACTGAAGTAACTGCAGAGCCTGGGGCTGCGGCAGAACAGCCGTGTGGCCGCACCACACTGTGTCCGCGCTGGCGGCCTGCCCTGCCGGTTGGAATGGCCCAGGGAGCGTGGCAGTCCCATCCCCAAGCTTCTGGTTTGAATGATGGGGCTGGGGCGCAGCTGGGGCAGGGAGGGTGTTTAGATCTCCCAGGGGGCTCTGACATGAAACCAAGGATGCCGCCCCCTGCCAGAGAGTCACAGTGTCATTTCCTCATCCAGATAAGGGAACAGGGATAAATCCCCCCATTAAAGGTATGTTTCAGCGGTGTGTTAGTGTCCCAGGGCTGCTGTGACAAAGGACCACAAACTGGGTGGCTTAACACACAGGACTCCACTCTCCTGGCACGGGGCCGGACGACCAAGTGGAGGGGCGCCTGCAGCACCACACTCCCTCCGGATCGCCCTTCAGCCCCCCATGGCTCCTGGTGGTGGCAGCAACGCCCGCGTCCTCGGCGGTGGCTGTGTCGCTCCCCTCTCCCGGCCCTTCATCACGTGGGCCCCTTTCCTGCGTGCCTGTTTCTGCGTCTGTCTCCTGGGGAAGTCGTGCAAAATAAGCATGTTGGCCTGGCCCCTGGTTCCTGGGCATGGAGCTCCTCAAGCCCTTGGAATTTCCTACGAGATAAGAGTGTTAAGAGCATCTTTTGTTGGAACATTTGGCCTTTGACCTCGTCCCTGACACCAGGGCTCCTAAAACCCTCGGAATTTCCTGAGTGATAGGACTGTCCTTTGTTCTGATGAGGGGACGCCGGGTGGGCTCTGGATGGGGGCCGGTTTGCCAACCTGGAAGCTCTCCAAAGCCCGTCCTGTGGGGATTGTCACGGAGGTCTCCTCACGTAGGCATGTCCACGTGCCAGGAAGGCCCCCGGCTCAGTCCCGTGGGAACAGGGCTCCAGTGCTCAGGGTGTCTCCTCATCTTGACTGTTCATCTGTATCCGCTACGACAGCCTTTGCTCCATAATTAAATGGGTATTTCCCCAAGTTCCGAGAGCTGTTCGAGCAAATAAACAACTCCAGGGAGGGGGCTGTGAGAACCTTGGTTTTGAAGTCAAGTCAGACAGAAGTTGTGGGTGACCCAGATGGGCATCCAAAGTGGGGGGCTCTCCCGTGGAACCGAGCCCCTGCCTGGGGGCTGTGCACTGTGTTTGGTTAGTGTAAGAGCTGAACTGAACTGCAGACACCCAGCTGGTACCGCGGAGCGTCACTCGGTGTGGGGAGGGAGGCTCCCACTGCTGCTGTTGGAAGTGCAGAAGCCGGTGAGGGTAGAGGGGAAGCACCCAGGAGGGGAAGTGAGTTTTTCCTACTCACTTCCGGGGACTGGAGCTAATCTGGTAGGACCTCACTTGAACGACCCCGTAGGCGGAGACCCTGCTTCTGAGTAAGGCCACATTCTGAGGTTCCAGACAGATGTGGATTTGGGGGGACCGCTGGTCGACCAATACAGACGGAGAGGTAAACAGCCTTACATTCTTGAGTACGCATGCGTTTCCAGGCATGGAGAACCCTATGGCCTCCGGATTTGTTTTTGCAAAAAGATATTTCTAAATGCCTTAAGTAACACCCTGTCCCCGCAAAGCCCACCAAGCACCAAGTCCTAGCAGGTCCATCACTGAACTGCAGAGCAGGCTGCGTGCGTGACACACCCCACTCTGTCTGGGGTCCCTGGCGCGCATTCAGGGGCACAGAGTGCTGGGGGCTAGGCTCGTTGGCCAAAGTGTGTGTGACACGCACACACGTCTGTGACAAAGGCAGCTGGTCCCCAATGGGGGCCTTTTGAAGGAAAATGTGTTCTGAGCTCCCTTCTGCTGTGTGCTGGCAGAGGGACGTGCAGTGCCTTGTGCGGCCCTGCAGGGCCGCCTGCCATCCTTCCAGCCTCGTCGCTCCTGACAGGGTGTGCATGCGAGCCACCCAACCTTGGGGGTTTTGTGGGGACCGTTCTTTTATTCTCGCGTTTCCTTTGTTTTCCTGTAATGAAACCTTGATGGTAATTTGAAAATGCAGTCATTAAAACCCTGATGCTCATTTTTTAAAGGACATTTCTAGGTCAAATTGTATGTTACCCCCCAACCCCGAAATAAAAACCTGCGACCTGTAATGTGCTGATTTCCTTCTACTCTTGCTGTCCCAGGGGGAGACCAGCTCCGGGCAGGGCCGGCCGACAGTTGGGGCTCCTGATCGGCACCCCGTCCAGGGTGGACACAGTGCTTGGTGCAGGAGCCCCCGACCAGCTTAAGGAAAAAAACAGCCCTGCGAGTCTGCATAAAACCTCGACAGCAATGTTTAGGCAATTTCTTAAATAATAAGTCTGCACTTCCTCTTGGAGGAAAATCCTGCCTTCCCATCTCAGTGATCCTTCCTTCAAGCGGTCACTCTTGATCTACCCTGTATCGGCTGAGTTCTTATGCAAACCCAAGGGGAGTCAACAGTTTATTTCTCAGTAAGGGCCGCAGGACGAATCCTTGAAGACGCAGGAGACAGCGTTGTTGCGAACACCAAGCCAGGGCGTGCTGGGGGCGGGTGCACAGAGAGCCGCCGGGGTTGGTGTAGAGCCCGTCGGTGGGGTGTCTGAGGGCTGTGTGCTCGGGGGGGGGGTGAGGAGGTGCTGTTGCCGTGGCCTGAGTGCCCCTCCTCGACATCACCCAGCTGCCCACTGATGGGCATTACTAAGAGTAGCTGTAGACACCCAATAAACCGCCATAACTGTGGGTTTCAGATTCTAGCAGAAGGGGCGTGTGATGATGTGTCCTCAAGAGCAGGGAGGTCTCTGCCCGAGGACAGTTCTGTTGTAGCTCAGGAGAGATGTGGGCACCTGCCAGGGCAGGCCGTGGCCGTCCTCTCCTGGCGCCAGGAGACTGACGAGGCCACACGTGCCTGCAAACACACTCAGGCTGTCAGGACCGGAGGAAGAGGGAAAGGCGTCACTCGGAGCAGATGGCTTTCTCTTTGGCGAGGCCCCATTGTTCTCAGTGTTTATTGCCGGCTGCATTCAGACCCTCTGCCCCTTGGTGCCGTTGTTCTTGACCCTGACCGCGGAGTGGCGCGGTGCGGGCCACCCCGTGTCCTCGCCTTTGGTGTGAGTCACGCCACTCGAGCACCTTGAGGTATAGGCCCTGGCCCTGCAGGCCTGCTTGGTCCCAGTTCCTGACCGAATGATGGAGGGATCTGACCTCTCATTTCAGGGGACCGAAAAATGCCTTTCTAGAACTTTCCAAGGAGTTGGAGAAGCAAAGGCAAGCTGGCTTCTCACCGTATTCTTTTTCTGCCTTGTCAGTGTTTGTGACTGTGGCTCTTAGGGCCCCTTCCAGGCGTGGCCGCTGAGGTTGGCGGAGGCCCTGGGGCCCTGGCCCAGCTCTGTGTTGCCTGTTCAGCCTCTAAGTGTCACACAGTCACCGAGTGTCGGCTGGTGGCTTCCCTGGCCAACCCCCTCGTCTGGTGCCACTGTTATTTCCCCACAGAGCTGAGTTGTGTCACCACGAGGGCAGGGGGCCGTATCAGCTCTCCAGCTCTTGGGCCGTCAGCTGTGCGAACGTCCCCCACGGTCTTGTGCTGGAGGATGACGAAGCATTTTGCAAACACACTCACACGTTGGCAACCTGAAGGCACCCAAGAGACGGAGACCCAGTGAGCAGGCTGGCTGTGCAGTCGTGGAGTCATGGGGCACGCGGGCCAGTGGGACACGCCTGTCACTGGCTCCCTGTTCCGAACGCTCCGGGCCTCTCCATGCTGCCGGGGGAGGGGCAGACGCCGGAGGCTCACCAGGCCGGCGGCGTCTGGGGGCCCACGGTCCCTGACCCGCCGACGAGTGGAGGTATTCATTACACCCGAGGCTGGAGAGAGCCACAAAACGGGATACATATTGGAGGAAATATGCACACAACTCCGGTTTATTTTTCTTATCTGATTTTCCCCTGGTGCAATATGAGCACGGCTGAATACTTGGCAGCTGCCTCTCCATGCTTGAGTTGTTTGTCATTTCTGGGGCTGTGGACGCGGTTATGATTTCCCCTTTGGGAGGAATTCACAGGCACATGCTGACCCAGTTGAATGGGAACAGAGAGCAGTGGGGACCATGGCGGACCGGAGAGCAGGAGTGCACTCCTCTCCCTGATGGCGCCAGGGGCACGGGCCACGCTGGTGTCATCCGGGCGGGCCCGGCTGGGCTCCATGGCGCCCGTTTCGAGGCCTGCAGCCTCTCCCAGCCTGGCCTTGGAGCGAACCCACCTTCCCTTTCAGCCCTGCCTGAGGGTTGCAGTTGGAGCCTGTGCAGTATTGTCGGAGCTTCAGAAAGTGGTTCTCCATAGCAGCTGTTGCTAGGTGAGGCGCGGCTGCACGGAGACCGGCGTGGGAGAGGACCGCCGGGCTCCTGGCCCAGGGCAGGGGCCCCTGAGGGTCCGGGCCATACGCAGAGGCTGCTCTCCACCTGCCACTACGTTCTCCGGCCCTTCCAGGGACCCATGTGGCCTCCCGTCCCCCACACACCCAGCGTGGGCCTCATTCCCACAGAGCCATCCATCTGTGCACTCACCGCATCCTCCGGACCCCTCCCACCCCCCAGAGATGGGGGTGCGAAGAGAGCCTGGTGGGGTCCTGCCCTCCTCGAGCTCAGAGCCCAGTGGGACATCTGCCACAAGCTCATAGAGTAGCTGGTGCCTCAACAGTCACTGTGGGTGCTGTTGGCCCCTCACCCCTGTCCCTCCAGTCTGCCCCAGCAGTCTCTACCTCAGGACTTGTTTGGCCTTGGGAGCTGACACCCCTCCAGCAGGGACTGCCCACCACGGGAGGCTGGGAGTCAGTGGGACAATGATTTAAAGTGGTTAAAATGGGGACTTTGTATGTGTCACCATACTAAAACAGGGCTGGATGACCAGCAGGGGCTGGGGGAGAGGAGGTGGTCAGCACCCTCTTGGAGGGGCAAGGAGCAGGGCCCCTGGTCCCACCACCTGGGCCCTCATCCCCACTGACTGATGTCTAAACCCACCCCATTTTCTCATCTGTGAAAGTGACTGGTCTCTCAGGGCCCAGGCCACAGGGAGCTGCTGTCCAGAGGAAGTGACTGGCCACTGTGGGCAGCTGGTACAGTGCAAGGTGCCGCCTGGGTTTTGGGGCACGTGTCTGTGCTGGGTGGTGTTGCTGGTGCTCCAGTTCCATCTCCCTGCAAATGACCCCAGGGGTGTCTGTCTCCCAGGTATTGGGACCTCTGTCCTGCACACCAGGCTGTCCCAGGGAGGCACCCAGGCCCTCAGGCCTGCACGGCCCCTGGTCTTTGCCCAGGGCACTGTCCCCTGGTGTCCTGACCCAGGGGAACGGGAGGGTGGTTTCTGAATTAAAAGCAATCCTGTAAACTGAAAGGGAAAGTTAGTAAAGAAATGAAAGTGACAGCACCAGCTTGGTTGCAATTCCTTGTGTGCCTGCAGCTCTCTGTGCTCCCCTCAGCCCCACCCCAGCACCCCTGCCCAGCACCCTCCACCCCCCGGGACTGGCAGCGAGTCGTGCACCGGCTGCTCTTTGGAAAACAAGGAGAGCTGTTGCCGGTGTTTAATAACGGCTTCCTCTGAACTTTCCCCTTTTCATTTTGCCTAAATGCACTATTTTCAGGAAATCTGTGTTGTAAGGCAGGAGTCAGCAAGCTACGGCTCAGGGGCCAAGTCCATCCCATGGCTTGTTCTTGTAAATAAAGTTTTATGGGCACGTGGCCAAGCCCATTCATTTCCACGCCGCTCAGAGCAGTGGCCGAGACCGGCCATTGCAACAGGCATGTGACCCACACAGCAAAAAATATTTACTATCTGACCCTTCACAGAAACCTCGGCCAACGTCCTGTTGCAAGAGATGCCGGGATGTTTGATTCTTCGAGGGGTGCGTAATTAGGGTTTCCTTTTACTCCAACGTGCTGGAAGGGGGAGCACTCGCTGACCAGGACGCGCTCCGCTTCCGGTCTGGGCCGCGGAACGCGGTCTCGTGGAGGGATTACAGTGGCGGACGCGCACCAGCTGCCCGGCGAGTGGGCGGACCTGAGAGAGGGCGGAGGGCAACGGTGGAGCCGGCTGGCAGCTTTCTCTGCACCTGCTGGTGAAGTCAGTGCTTCCAAAAGCTTTTGGCGATTTTATCTGCGTCCCTGAACACCGATATGATTTTTTTCGGGAGAGGAATCTTTTCTGTTTGGAGAGCCTTCCTAATTCAGACATAAAGGCGTCACCAGTAATACAGTTTCCACCTCGTTCTTGAATCGTTCTACCCAAAATGACACCAGGAGGTTTGAGTATCCCAGGGGTGCACTAAACTCCTCCTGGGTGTGCGGGATGGGAGGGGGCCCACGCAGCCCCTCCATGCCCTGTCCACTGGAAACCTCACCTGATTTCCAACCCCTCACATCGGCCTTCTCCGTCCCGTGGTGCTTGGGGCCAGACCCTTCCTTCCGGGTGGGGACGGGGCTGTCCTGTGTGTGTAGGGTGGTGGGTGAGCAGCGCCCCAGCCCGCACCTGTTAGATGTCAGTAGGAAGCACTACCTACCCCCCTCCTCATGGCAACCCAACTGTCCTGGCCATTGCCACATGGCCCCATAGAGGCCCAGTCACAGTCCCCACCCAATGGGGAACCACAGAACTAATCCAGGGGAAGCCACGTGGCTGCGTCTCTCCAGGTGAGAGGTTGGCCTGCGACACCTGAGGACCCAGTGGCCAGATAGGTGACAGCTGACAGGCTGCGATGCCTAGGCTCTTCTGAGAGAACTACTAATTAAATGACTTCCAGAAACTTTGTTCCCCTTGGAGTGCCATTTTATGTAATTTTCTAACATTGAAACAACAGCTCTGCTGCTTTGAAAAAAATCAGTCTCCCCTCACCAGCAGCAGAATCTGGGTTTTGACTAATCTCTGTCATCAGAAACTAATTTGCTTCAGGAATAATAATAGTAACAATATGCCCGTTATGAAAGAGTGTGCTTTTATGATTTTATTTGCCTGGTTATGTAAATTCCAGATCCAGGGTGGCAGGGAAGGGAGCCGCATCCCGAGCTCGCTGCGGGAGCTGCTGGGGACCGAGGAGAAGGGCCTTTCCCTAGAAGGCGGCCGAGCCCATGCCAGGCTTTATTTCCTGCAGTTCGGCCACACCGCTGGGTCGTTTAAGTACAAAATGCTAGAGGGGGAGTGGAGCGGAGCAGAGCCCGCTCCCCTGCGTGTGCCCCCCGGCCCTCTGTTCGGAGCGTCGTGGAGAGCTCTCTCTCACGCTCCTAGCAGGAGAGACCTGACCCCAAGGCAGGCGTGTCCCGGTCTCGGGCCCCTGTGTCCCCACCACAGCCCTGCACCTGGACACAGCTGCCCCTGCGGTCCTAGCTCAGGGACTTGGCTTTCCCCCACCGTCTCCCATCTGCCCAGCGGACAAGCTCGCCTCGGCCCCACACCAGCGGGAAGGGCACCCTGGGGGCCTCACCCTCTGCTCTCTTGGGGCCTCAGTGCGTCATCCCCAGAACGAGAAGGCATCCCTGCGTCCCTGTGTGTCTCCAGGGTGAGCTCCAGGGCTGGGTCCCCTTGCCTCTCCGTCCAGCCAGGCCAGAGAAGGCGGGCTGCTTGGTGTCTCTGTGGGGCTTCCGTGGGAGGAGCCCTGGGGATGCACGTGGCTTGCTGCTGTGGTCACGTCACTGCTCTCACTCGAGGACCTTGCTGTTCCCAAGCTCCGCCACATCCCTTCTCCGACTCGGTCGCTGTGTGGCAGTGACTCGGCACCTCCTCAGCACAGAGGTGTGCAGCCTGCATCGGGGTGGCGCCGAGGTGCAGAGGGTGGGCTCCGGACAGGTGGCATTTAAGTCTCGGCTCTGTTCCTCTCCGGCTGCATAGGCAAGTTACTTCACATCTTTGTGCCTCCATCTCCTTTCTGTGGCGCGGGAACAGAACTCTGCCTCCAGGCATGGTGTCTGGGAAGGTCTCAGCGAGAGCTGTGCCGGGATGCTCACACACCAGGGGCACCGATGCCCAGCTGGCAGGGCTCCAGCCGCACCGTTCGAGGTCCGCAAACCAGCCGCAGTCCTCCTGACGTGGGACCTTCGCCAGGACTTTGCCAGGACTTCCCTGGGAGCTGCTTGGCTCCTGGAACGTAGTGAGTGTTCTCTGTACCCTGGCCATTGTTCCCAGCACCGTGCGTGGGCCGACGAAGAGGAGGATGTCGTTATCAGCCCCATTTTACAGATGGGGAAACTGAGGCATAGAGGGGTCATGTAGTTGCTCAGTGTCACACTGCTTTTACGTGTCAGAGCCAGAATCCAAATGCAGGGCCCCTGGCTGGGGAGCCCCGCCCCGCACCCCGGGGCATCAGTCAGAGTAGGTGTGTGTCACCAGCCTCCATGGTGGGTGTCTTCACTTTTCTGTAGCTCCTCCTGTGAGTTTGGACCACTTCCCACCCAACGGTGGAAAATCCGGGGTGTAGCGACATCACAGAAGGGAGGTATATGTATCGGCACCATTCGCAACAGCACAACTCAGCTTCTGTGCCCCTGGCCCGACCTAGACCTCCTGGGCAGGTTCCCTTGCTCCTCCTCCTCCTCCTTTCCTGCTGTCCCTGCGCCTGCCGCAGACCTCTCCTCCTGTGCGGTCTCACCGCGCCGCCCACGCACCGCTGTCCTGAGAAAGGAGAAAGCCTTTGCGCCTCCCTCCCTGCGCCCCTCGGACAGCCCCCACAACCCTCCCAGAGTGCAGGACCAGGCTTCTCGGCAGACCTGGAAGTCAGGGTCCCCCGCTTTCGCTGTGCGTGTGGGTGTTGGGGGCTACCCAGGCATGTGGTTTAGCTCAGCTCTCTTGCTAGCTGACTCTCCCAGCTGCTAGCAAACATTTTGCGGAAACACACATTTGGTGAAGAATAACATTTCACCAAAGACAGCTGGAGTTCTGAAGACACTTTTTTTTTTTGGCTATGGCTGAAAACCACATTTTCCCAAACCAAATTACACTGAAGGTAAACCAAAGAAGTCCCACTTTGTTGCAAAGTTGACTGGAGGGTGTAATTTTGAAGTTCAGGGGAGTTTTAGAGTGTTCAAAAAGGTTTTTAATTACAGAAAATGGCATGGGCACAGAGGAAAATTTGGAAAAACCAGGACCAAGTGGCTGGAGAAATCGGGCAACCAAGTCGCGGCCCCAAAGCCAGAGGGCGCTCCAGGCTGATGCGGCTCTGGGTGTCTTTTCTCCAGTGGGTATCACTTACTTATGGTCGACCTCACCTCTGCCCAGTTATCGGGGTGTTGCTGGAAAAGGGGCTGTCATCTTCCCGTTGGACCGACAGTGTCAGCTGGTTGTTGGTGGTGATGCATGATGGGAACTTTCCCACAGGTCACAGAACACACGCTGGATTCTGAGGTTTCCTCTCCCATACTGTGCAGGCTCTCAGGGACGTGGCAGGAGAATCAGCGTGCTGAGGGCCACTCGTCCCACCTTCAAGGTGGCTCCTCAAGGCCGCTCTGCCCTGGGGAACAGCGTCCCCGACACGGGTGTTGCCATGGAGAAGGCCAGATGGCAAAGCAACAGACAATTCGGCACGACTGAGTTAACTCAAGAATACGTGTCAGTTGTCGCTGCCATCTTCCTGGTTTCATCACTCGACCCTGTAATGGTTTCTTTGCTTCAGTCGGTCGTTTCTCAGCGGCACCAAAACCAGCCAGAATGCAGGAGAGCGGTGAAAATCAGGGAGGGGACTGTATGTGCATCCTCCGCTGGTCCCACCCGGGAGACATTTCCTTGGGTGGGCTCCACCCACAGACCCCTCGGGTGGAACGGCTGCCTCACCTACAGTCCAGCAGTTCCAATGTGCGTGAGCCCGTGCGTGTGTGCGCGTGTGCATGTGTGCACGAGTCTGCATGTGAGTGCGTGTGCGTGAATACATGTGTGCATGAGTGTGTGTGTATGCGCATCTGTGTACACGCTCTCAGCTGTGGTGGTTTGCCCCCTCTCTCTCTCAACTCTGGGTCTACTTTGGTGGGTGCAAAGGATTGAAACCTTCCGAGAGCGGAGAGATTTCCTGCGCAGCATGGAAGTCCACAGCGGACGGCACCTTCCAGCGCTTCGTCTTCCCCCAGGGACAGGAGCCTCACCGCGGGGAGGCGCCAGGGGTGGGCGGATACGCCCAGCTCAGGCACCCAGCTGAGAAGCGAAGGGGCCCCCACGCCCATTCTACTGCCCAGGCCGTGGCCCTGGCACAGAGCTTCTGCCCAGGGAGAAAGGGGCATGCTCTGACCTGGTCGGCACAAGGGGAAGCCTTTGCTCATTGAACCCTGCACCCAGGAGCCAGGTGCCCCCAAAGGGGCCCTCTGTGAACTTCCATGAAGGTGTCGTAATGACTAACAGCGGCCCCGAGGGAAGCCGTGTGCTTGGGTCCAATCAGCATTGGTTGAGGGCCTTCTCAAGCGCCCTGGAGGGCACGCAGGCTTCTCAGAGGTGGTCCAGCAAAATGGAAACCCGTGCTGCCCCCTTTCCTCCCTCCCTCCCTTTCTCCCAATTCCAGTCTGCCCAGCGAACAGTTATCGAGGGTTTGCACCAGGTTCCAGGCTAGTCTGGGGAAGTACTGTCCACCAGAACTAGGCCCGATTCCTTGGGTTCTGCAAGGCCATGTGACGGACAATGGGGGGCCCCTCAGAGTTGGTGCTTTGGTCAGAATTCCGCCCACCGAATGCAGTGGACAGCTGCCCTCTGGGGGTCTTCGGTGGGTGAGCAGAAGGCTGTGGGGCACGGAGGCATTGCCCAACGCACTCACAGCATCATCCAGGGAATGAGTGCTCCGTTGGCCGTAACATACCTTCCAATGATTTTAATTTTTAAGTGCTTGTCCTTTCGTGCATTGTGCATGAGGATGACGCCCCCACCTTTGAGGAAGGGTCAAGACATTTAGCAAGAAAAACAAAACAAAATAAAGATAACACACCCTTCCCCCCAGGATGCCAGCTTAAACTGAAGTTTTAGATAAGCAATGAATACTTTTTGTTACTAGAAGTAGGCCCTATGCAATATTTGGGGTGTACTCCTTATATATATTAACAGGTTTTGTTGTTTATCATATATTACAATTTAACTGAGCATCTGCTGTGTTATCTGGTGCATTACCCTTCTCTGAGGGACTCCATAGACGTGAATTCAAGCCAAGTGTGGATTAGAGATACTAAGGCTTTAATGCCTCAGTTTTTTAACCTGGAGAAGAGAGGTGGGAACACACGAGGTTCAAACTTGTTATTGAAGACAATGTGCCACGTGGTTTGCGTGGAGGGGACCCCGGCTGTGTGACCAGGTGGGCACGGGCCCTGCTTCTGGCTCTGAGACGCCTGTGGTCTCGGTGGCTTCCCGGCTCCGTCCCGGCGCCCAGCAGCATGGCCCTTCTCTTCCCATTGTCAGTCAGGGTGACCGTGCCCAGTGGGATGCGAGTGGGGGTGACACCGCTCATTTCCTTGTGGTGGCACGAAGGGCTAGGGCCTCACTGGCCATGCTGTCCCTCTTCCTCAGTGACCTGAAGTATCCTCCTCGGTCAGGCCTCTGGAGAAAGGATGACGCCATGACACCGACTCAGAGCAGAGCTCCCCGGCTGGCATGATGGGAACATAGTGTTGCCGGAAGTCCCCGAGGTTGGGGACCGTTCTGCAGTGCACCTGGCTTCCCCTGAGGATACCCTGTGTCTGCACCCCTTCCTTCCCATGACACCTGACGTCTGGATTTGAGGAAATGGGGTGACACAACCCACCTCTTTACATACACATTCTGTACTTTGAAATGGTCTGAGACTCCCAAGAAGTTGCAGAAATGGCACCGTTTGTGCTGAGACGTGAGAAAAGAGCATTTACCGTCGTTTGTGGAAAAGCCTGGTTTGGTTCACCAGAGGCTTAACTCTCCAGTGGATGCTCTTTTTTAAATTTATTGATTGCCTTTAGAGAGAAAGATCCATTTGCTGTCCCACTTATTGGTGCATTCATTGGTTGATTCTCATACGTGCCCCACCAGGGATTGAACCTGCAGCCTTGGTGTGTCCAGACGATACTGTAACCCACTGAGCCGTGCGGACGGCCGTGGCTCAGTGGCAACTCTCCAGGGAAGTGGGGCCGAGCAGGGTCCTCAGGGGCCCCCACAGTCCCCGTAGACCGCAGTGCTCTGTGCGCAGCCCCCCGCCCCCGCTGCCGGCGGAGCCTGCGTCCGGCCTGCGAAGGGCCGCCCTGCTACGGAAGGGTCTGCTCCTCATTAACTGCAAGTTGACATTTGAGGTTTCTTCTTTCCTTAGGGAACGGGTCCAAAGGGTTATGTAAGTTTTCTCTCCTAGACACGTTCAAAAAAACATGTTAGAACAATACAAAATGTCTGCGGAACCCACACGCGAGCCCAGGGAGCAGGCGGAGCTCATCCTTCCACCTCGGACACGTCCTCGGTGGGCAAGGCCTTCGCCTGCACCCTTTCAGGAGCTTCTTTCTGGTTCCTGGGGCTGCTGGGGGCAAGCCACCGTGTCACCTTCTGGCCTAATGAGGTTCGCCAGTCCTCCCCCTGGAGAGGAGCCGTGAAGGGAGGGACAGTTGGGCAGGATCCCCGTGAGGGGTGGCCTCAGGGACAGGTGAGCTCTGGGGGGCGATGACCTAGGCCTGGGTCTCGCTGGAGCTCATGTCCGAGAGTGTCTCCCTGTCCTCACCCAGTTGTTAAGCTTCTGCGTCCTCGTGTTTTAAGGGAG
Organism: Tonatia bakeri; assembly: GCA_004024845.1. Taxonomy (NCBI): domain Eukaryota; kingdom Metazoa; phylum Chordata; class Mammalia; order Chiroptera; family Phyllostomidae; genus Tonatia; species Tonatia bakeri. The sequence continues at coordinate 37,302 of PVIA01006768.1, forward strand.
GTTGGGATGCTTCTCCTTTCCAACTTTCCTCCGAATCCAGGAGCTCCGTGTCCGTGGACCCTCTGGCATCTGGCAGGTCTCCCCCTGGTACAGGGCCTCATGGGGAACGTCACAGAGGCCCTGGGGGCAGGGCTGGCTCCCTCACGCTGTGCTATGTTATCAGTCTTACCCCACCGCCATTTAAGTTATTTCAGTATTTAAGATTTTTGGTATTTAAAGATAAGACCCTCGAATGAAAAAGATGGAGTGAAATGGGAGATGAAAATCATTTTTTACTAGGAGCTATTTGTTTAAAGTGACAGCTGAAATCCCTTATAAGTGTTGTTTTACCTTTTAGCTGAATTTCGATGCCCATAGTGGACGGATTTGCTAGTTCCCAGGCTTACGCCGTGCTTAGGAGCCGGTGGCGCCAAGACGGAGCCCGTGTCTTGGACTAATTTCCGTGTGCCGTATGATTTTTTTCTGGATGTGCTTATTTAGTGCCACGTCGAGGTCAGAGCTTGGTTTCTGAGGCTGCCAACGGTTGCCTGTCTTGCTCCTGGATTCACTTCAAGTTGCTGCGAGCAGGAATTCCTGACGCTGCTGAGGCTGGGGATTTCTACACAGGTAATGGGCAGGGAGCACCGAGCCAGTGGGGACTGGAGACAAATCGTCTCTGTGAAACGAGTCTCAGAGTTAATGGGATCCAATTAGCATCTGATGAGCTCAGGGCAAAATGAAGGATGAGCCAATGGACTGCGAGGCTGCTCCTGAGAACCTGTGGGACTGTGCATGTAGACGTGCCCGCTTTGCTTCTGGCCGGTTTGAGGTCAGCCCCCCGTATGGAACACCCCCACATCCCCGCCGTCTTCATTAGTTTAAGCTGCTATAACGTGATACCATAGACGGTGTGGGGGTGGGGGCTTAGAAACAGACATTGACTTTCCACAGTTCCGGGGGCTGGAAGTCCAAGATCAAGGTGCCAGCGTGGTCAGGAGAAGGCTCTCTTCCTGGGCTTGCAGACAGCCACCTTCTGTCTGTGTTCTCGCATGGTGTGGAGAGAGCTCCGGTCTCTTCACCCCCTTACAGGGACCCCAGGCCTGTCCTGCGCCTCTGGCGTCCTGACCTCATCTAAACCTAATTACCGTTGGGGGTTAGGGCTCCAGTCTGGTTTGGGGGGGCACATCACTTCTCTTCCCCCTTTTCCTCTGACATTCATGGAACATCTATTTCATGCCTGGTTGGAGGCTGAGGCTCCCCACGTCAAGGAGGGACAGCTCCTGCCCCACTAAAACACATGTACTCCCAGAGACGGAGGTCAGCCCACATGCACGAATCAGCGTGGGGAGGGCCGAGCTGGGGCGCGCTGATGGCTTGCACCCCAGCGTGGCGCAGGAAAGTGCAGTGTGCTCTGCGGCTAAAGGAGGCCGGCCAGCGCTGGGTTCGTGGAGGATGGTGACAGGCGCACTGGTGCAGACTGGGTGGGCTCGGCCCAGAGAGCCTTGGGCGCTGGACCTCGGGCTGTAGGGTTCGCCTGGTGGGCGAGAGGGCGGCTTGCCGGGTCGTTCTCCTTGTTTTGTTTTGTGAGCGTCGGAGCAACACGTGTCGAGTCACATCCTAGAGGGAATGCCCTGGTGGGCCGGCTGCCAGAGTAAGAGCCTGGGCTGGCGCTCGGCCAAGACTCACGGGGTGTTCACTGGGGCAAGCAGGACGAGCCAGGGCCCCCTCGGGAAAACCTCCATGTTTGTCCAGCCAGCCTCTCAAGAAGGGAGGTGCTCTTCGTCCCCGTGTCCCCGGCACAGTCTCGGGTGGCCCTTTGCGTGTCTCTCAGCCTGTTCTGCCCAGCGAGCACCGTTGGTGTCCTTCAGATGCCCAGGGAGGCTTGTGCGCACACGCGTGCCCCGTGACATGAGAGCAGCCGGCACAGGAGGACACTTTCCGCATGAAGGAATGAGATGGCAATGGCGAAGACCTCCCATCGGAGATTATGTGGGTTAGCGAGGGCGTAGGACCTTGTAAAGCGCTGGAAGAAGCACGAACAAAACACTGTCCGCCTGGCTTGCAGAACCGAAGGACGTAGGCCCCGGAATCGAAGCTGAAAGAGGGGCCTCCGAGGCACACGAAGCCCGTGTGGACGGGGGGATGTGTGTGGGGTGGGGGGCAAGCAGGCCTGTGCTGTGAGAAGAGCTGGAGGGCGTTCTTCCAGCCAAAGGAGGGTGACAGTGGCTGTGTGGGCGGGGGTAACTTTATCCTTGTTTTTAGATTTCCTCATAGATAACCGACTGTCCCAAATGAAGAAACAACAGTGAATCACGGGGTTTATTGCAGCCGCAGGAGTGAAATTTATGGTAGAAAAGCACGGAGCACAGATCGAAGCCAAAGTGAGCAGGAAGAAGCGAATAAGAAAAGTAAAGTGGGAATAAGTGAAATAGGATCACGCAAATCTAAAAGCTGGTTCTCTGCGAGGCTTGATTGATAAGGGTTTAGCAAGGCTAAGAAAGAAGAGATACGACACACATCACTGATATTAGGAGTTAAAGAGGGGAAGTTGCGACAAATCCTACAGAAAAGAAAAGCATGGCGAGGCCATGCAATGAGCAACCTGCGGCCATATTTCCTGCCGCCTTGATGAAATGGACGCGTTTCTGCAACGACGGAAATACCCAAAACTGATTGAAGAGGAAATAAAACAACTGAATAGCTCTCTGTTACTTTAAATGAACTTTCAGTAACACCCTTTCCCACAGTATTCCAACTGGATGGCCTCCTAGGTGAATTACAGCAACTATTAAAGTAGTGATTAATATCAAATCTATGCAAACTCTTTCAGGAAAAGACAGGAGGGTGGAAAAGCATTCTAACTCACTTTGTGAGGCCAGGGTGAGCCCGGCGCCAACCCAGATGATGCCTTTCCAGGAGAGCTGCAGACCAGCCATCCCTCATGAACTTAGAAGCAGAAATCCTCAGCAGAACACGGCGAACTCAAATCTGGCAACACGGTGAAGGAATAACCAACTGTGAGCAGGTAGGATTTCCCTGGAAATATAGGGCTGGCTCGCCACCTAAACAACCAATGTGATCTACCATCTTCGCAGAGCAAAGAGAAAAGCCACCTGGTGATCTCAGGGGTTTTGGGGGAAGTGTTTGACGAACGCTGGTGCCCATTTGTGGTCAAAGCTCTCGGTGAACAGCGCCGAGGAGAGTCTCCTGGGTGGGCAACCCCGGTGTGTTAAAGGCAACGCTCCTTAAACGAGGAACAAGGCAGAGACGTCCACTCTCACCATTCTCCTTCGACGTTTTATTGGATCCCACAGCAGTAAGGACCACAAAAAGAAAGGGAAGGCAAACAGGCGAAAAAAAAAAAAAAAAGATGATGAGCTAAAACCACCTTTATTCACAGGTGACTGTGTAAGAAGAAAATCCTGAAGAATCTATTTTTAAAAGTTAGTAGCATTCATAAGTGAATTAGGATTTTAGGATACCTCTAATATTACTCTGTAATGGTAACTAATTTAGACTAGCACAAGCAAAGTTTGAAATCAAGAATAAATTCAACAAAATGTGCAAAGATCTGGACTCTAAAAATTACAGTGCATTTTGAAGCAAAATTAAAGTAGACTTAAAATATGAAGGGACAACCATGTGTGTGGACGGGGAGGCTGAGCAGCGCTCAGGTGTCTGCTGCCACCAGAGTGATTTGTAGACATGGAGCAGTCATGGTAGCCCCGCCCCCAGTGTGTGTAGGTTGCTCCCTCCCTCCCTTCCTTCCTTTCTCTCTCTTTTCTTTCTTTCTTTCTTTCTTTCTTTCTTTCTTTCTTTCTTTCTTTCTTTCTTTCTTTCTTTCTTTCTTTCTTTCTTCCTCTCTCTCTCTCTCTCTCTTTCTTTCCTCCCTCCCTCCCTCCCTTCCTTCCTTTCTCTCTCTCTCTTTTCTTTTTCCTTCCTTCCTTCCTTCCTTCCTTCCTTCCTTCCTTCCTTCCTTCCTTCCTTCCTCCCTTCCTTCCTTCCTTCCTTCCTTCCTTCCTTCCCTCCCTCCCTCCCTCCCTTCCGTAGGAATTTCTAGCTAATTCTAAATTCATATGGAGGTGCAAAGGACCTGGAATAGCTAGAGCTTTTTAAATAGTAACAGCATGCTGGGGGCTTGAGCTGCCTGATTCCACGACTCACGGCAAATCAACAGGAGTCGAGACGGTGTGAGGACGGACATGTAGGTCAGTGGGACAGAACAGAGTTCAGAAACAGACCCGGCATATGTGGTCAGTTGGGTTCTGGTGAAAGCGCCGAATTTCAACGGGGAAAGGAAAAGCTTTCCGACAGCTGGTGCTGAAACAGCCAGATCTGCACATGGAGAAACACAAACTTCCTCTTGTCCCGTGACATTCCCCAGTTCACTCCGAGTGGGGCAGAGTCAGTACCGAAATTCAGAAAGAAAAAAACTTGGAGAAGAAAACAGTGGAAACATCTTGTGACCTCAGAGTAGGCCGCTCAGATTTCTTAGCTGGGACATGTATGCACTAGTCAAAAAAATTATAAAAGTTAATTTTGAACTCATCAAAAGCATAAACTTGTTTTTCAAGGCACACAGGGAATTGAAAAGGCAAGACAAAGAATGAAGAAAATGTTTAGCACACATATCTTACGGAGGCCTGTGTCTAAACTACAAAGGACTTGAAGACAGGGATTGTGCCAGCTAATAACGGGAACACATAACTGAAAACTTAAAATGGGCTTATTCTGTCGTATATAAATTGTACCTTTAATTCCCAGAGTGTATACCAATATTTCTTTTGATACTTCTGCCTTATGAGATGGAGTCCCGGGAACAGGATGCATCCTCATGTCTGAAACAACCGAAAAACTGCCCCCCTCCAAAAAAAACTACACGAAAAGATAAAAGCCAGACAAGAGGTATCAGCAGTTCTTGAGGCCCTGGACATTAGACGGCAAAGGACGCGGATCCCTGGGAAGCGGGAGGAGGGCAAGCGGCCCCAGGATACCCCAGCTCTCCTCTGCCCAGCTGCCTCGCCATGTTGAGGGCCAGGAGCTGGGAGTGGGGACAACCCGGAGAGCGCGAAGAGCGGTGGGGACTCCTTCTGGAGAGTTCAGCGCGGCGGGACCAGAGCACGTGTGTGAGGAGTGTGTTCTGGGAGTCGTGCGAAACCACATGGAAGAAGCACGCCAAGGAGACCCGGAGCAGCAGCGCCCATCCCCAGCGGCCCTCGGGGAAATTGCCCACCCAGGGAGGCGTCCTGAGCCCTCTGGAAGGGCGTGCCTCGGCTGCAGGGAGATGCTGCCGCCACCTTTGCTCCAGGCCCACCTTGTGAAGCACTGAAGCAAGACCCGGAAGAATCCGAGTTTCCCAAGTAACTCCATGGCATTCTCAAGTCAGGCCAAGCACGCTCAAGAATATTTATAGAAATTAAAAAAAAAACCCAGCGCCCAACAAGGTGGGATTCACTGAGCCTGGTCTCTGCCAACCATCAGCAGATGCGCAGGGAAGCGGGAAGATACAGACCAGTGTGGGAGAACCATTGGAACGGACTCAGGACCAGCGCAAACAGGTTAGATTCGGCAGACACAGGCATGAGAGTGGTGGTTGTGATTATCCTGTATATTAATAAGTCAGGCAGAGATCCAGGCACCATAAAAATGGCCTCAGTTAAATTTATAGGGGCAAACACGACCGTGTGTGAGAAAAGCACCCCATGGCGGTGATTCCATGGGAGACTAGACCTGATGGAGGAAAAGCTTAAGGGGTTGAAGACATGGCGATAGGAACTAGCCAACGGGAGGCACGCAGAGAAAAAGGAACAGAGGACCTTGAAGCAGGGGAAGTGCAGAGCATCCGTGATCAGTGGGAGAGCCCAGCGGCCTGATGCAGGCAAGACTGGGGGCCCTGGAAATGGGGGTCCTGGAAACAGGGGCAGGGAAACGGGGCAGGCACGTCAGGGAAATATGGCCCCAGATTTTCCAAATTCTCTGGAAACTCTCAATCTACAGCTCTGAGAAGCTCAGTGCACCCCAGATACCGAGGCATGATGAAAACGACATCAATGACCCTCATAACCCAGTTGGGCAAACCCAGGAAAGTGTCATGAGGAACTGGAGCAAAACCGGTTGGAGGGACAATGATACGGACGGCAGCAGATTCCTCACTGAAGATGGTGTGAGAAGGGCCACCGCGTTCCAGGGTGGAATGAAGTGCTTTCGAGCCGGCAGTCTGCACCCAGGGGACATGCTTTTCCAAGGTGACGGGGTGGTCAGGCCCCCGGAGCCCAGAAGGATTTATCATTGGACTGACCCTGGGGGAAGGTTGAGGAAATTCTGTTTGGCAAAAGGAAAATAATGCTGGATGAGAAAGGGATCATCACAGAGGGACAAGGACATCAGAAGTGGTAGCTCCGTGGGGAAACAAAGGGGATGCCTTCTCATTATTTCCATCTCTTTCGAAGGTAGCTGTCTGTCTGGAACAAGGCTGCCGCCACACATTTTGGGGGATTAAGATGTGTGTGAGTGAAAGTGTGAGACGGTAGTGCAAGCATTGGGTTGGGAGACAGGGAAGTAAGGTTCTTCCAGTGAAGTCATATAATGTCACTCAAAGATGATAACATCATAAGACAAAGACATATGCCTCAGACCCTACAGCAGCCATAAAATAACAACACAGACATACAGCAAATACGCCAGCCGCAGGATAAAATGAATTCTTCATGTGTCTCCGAGGAAAAAGCGCAGCGGCCGAAGGGACCACCACTGCCCCCCGGCTGCTGCTGCAGGGCGAGGAGAGAGGTTGGCTGAGGGTGGGCCTAAGGGGCCTTTTGGGGATTACAGGAACATTTCCCACCTGCTCACCTGACTGTATACGTTTGTCCGAACCCATCTGGAAACCTAGAATGTGTCCATTTTATTGCATATAAACGGTATCTTTAATGCCAAAGCAGATTAAAAATATTTCTTCTGTTATCATTGTCACCATCATCATTGTCACTGCCACCATCACCACCAACGCTGTTTGTAGTGACATTTATCTGGTACTCATGATGTGTCAGGAGCTGTGTTGGTGCTTTACCTGGGGCAGGTATGTTAATGATCACCCCCTACCAGCCGGATTGGGTACTTTTATTACCCCCAGCTAATGGAGGAAGGACGCAGGCTTCCAGAATTTCCAGGTGGGGACCAAATCGCTAGCAGTCCAACTCAAGGGGCCAGTAGGTGACATCTCCACCGCTCCACCCCCCTTTCCATATGGATGGCAGTTATATTTGTACAGGAAAGGCGGCCAGTAGCTCACTCGACTATACAAGGACGAATTGTGTGTCTTATCGTTGTGACTCTCCCCTGATGTGCCAGACACCGACTCCTGGGAGCAGTCATCTGCGCTGTGCTCAACTTGGGACATCCCTCATCGGAAGACTGTGTGACAAGCTGAAGAAACAGAGATAGTCTCGAGGAGCTTCGTGAAGCCATTACTACCCGAGGCTGAGCCCGGGGCTGACCAGATGTCTCCCTCGGCTCAGGGAAGAGAGGCAGAGCGTCACCTTTGAAAAAGGCCGGATCAGAGCTTCCTCTGATGGCCGAAAGGTGCTGCAGGACGGTGTGCACAAGGAGATCCCGGGGAAGCGGGAACCTCTGATACACAGACACACGTGCCCGGAAAAGAGAACTGGAGAGAATGCACCTGAGGGTGACGCTCTGATGTTTACGAGCTGGGACTGTGTGTGCCTCGCTCTTCTTTTTCCTTTAAGCTTCTCTGGGCTTTTGGTGTTTTTCGTAGGAGGCACCTGTTCTGTGGGGTCAGGGCCCTGAGATTGGGGGCAGTGAGAAGTGCTCCTGAAGTGAAGGAATCACATGCCGTGGGCACAGGACTCCTGTCCTAGGCACGGGCTCCGGGGGCGCGAGGACTCAGGAGTGGGGCGTGGCCCCAGACCCTGTCTCTGCTGGCCCAGCCCGAGGCACGTCTGATGCGGTTCCCCAGTGTCACCTTGTGTGCGGCCGTGATGCCCACGGTGTTCTTTTGGAAGGGCTCTGCAGGGGTTGGTGACAAATACCTGGACCATCAAAGCCGGTCCCCACAGAAGGAAAGTGCTGGGTCACACCAGGTTTGCACTTCTTACCCGCCAGTTTCTGAAGGAAGTCCCGGAGCCAGGGCGGTGAGCACCTCTCGGGGCCGCGGGCACGGCCGTTTCCGTTTCCTCTGTTCACATCCCTCTTCCTCCTGCAGTTCTGACCAGCTCCCAGTCAGTCCAAGGGCATTTGGCATTGGCAAAATCCATCTTTCTTTTCACTTGGTGGTGCTCTCTGCTTTGGGGGCTCACTGGGGCTGTGAGGCCATGTGGAGGGGACAGAACAGAGCAGAAGGTCAAGTCCTAGAATCCCTGAGCCGCTGCCTCCTAACCTCCAGGACCTGGAGCAATGACCTAACCTCTCCCTGCCTGGGCTTCTTATTAATTAATCGTTTTCTTTATTATCTTTTAAAACACACGGTTATGCAAGAGGTTGTATGTAGGCTGTATTTAGGTTGCAAAGCAGAATTGCAACCAACCCGTGAACCAAAAGCTTGCACCCACCTGGGTGCACCCTGCGTCCTCCGAGGGACCCACGGCCCTGAACCAGTTCTTACACCCTTCCTTTGAAAACCTCTCGCTCGTGCGTTCACGCCTGAGTGTACGCTGCTTCATCATTTAATTTCATTTGCTTTTGGGCTCTGTGAAAATGTGTTGTTGACGCATGGAGCGGTGGTTTATTTGTCTTCATTGCTTCTCGTTCCACCGTGAGGGACGTTCGGGTGAGCGACTCCGGTGCACCCACGGAGGAGTGGGGCCGTGGCGTCGTCCCGAGAACGCCCGGCCTCACAGAACCATGCTGGAGCACTGGTACTGGCCGCGCCAGCCAGCGCACCAGAGGACTGGTCTACATCCTCTTCAGCACTCGGCGCGGTCAGACTTTTAAATCATTGCCAAGAATTATAGACTGATAGCTTAACCAGTGACCTCAATTTGTATTTTTTGGTTACTTAGGAGATTAGGCCCCTTTTCATAGATGTATTGGCATTTCTGCTTCTGCAAAATGCCTACTTATTTTACCCACTTTTAAATAGGAATTTTGTTTTTTTTCTTTTGATTTGAAGGAGTTCCTTATATATTTCGGATATTAATTCTTTGTCCTCTATATGTGTTTCAAACATTATATCCCAGTTTGTGGCTTTTCTTCTCACTGTTTTCTGGTGACTTTTGATGAACACGTTGTTAACTGTAATAACTGAAAATTTAGTAATCTTTCATTTTATTTTATGTTTATACTTTTTGTGTCTTAATAATGTTTTTACACCAAGATAAAGCATATATGATCTTACATTTTCTTGTAGAAGCTTCTCTTTTCATTCTCATCTTTAAGCCTTTAATATTTGGAGCTGAGTTTTGTTAGGAGTTTGGGGTGAAGGTGTCATCTCAGCCCCCCCCCCCCCCCGCCCTGAGCAGCAGACGGGCCAGGTGCCATTTGCTACACAGCCGCTCCTCTCTCCGCTGACCTGCAAAGCGGCCTCTGCCGTGCAGCGAGGTCCCAGGTGAGCGGGGACCTGGCCGGAGGCCCCACCTTCTGTTCCAGTGGTTGGGTTTGTTCACCTCTGCACCAACATCGTCACGTTGTCTTACTTTCTCTAATTCTGTGACCAAGGCTTCATCTTAGGATCCGTTTCTGGCTTGTCCTCATTGAAGAGTGCCTCGTCCAGACGTGACCCTCTGCTTTTTCCGTAGACTTTTGAGAATGAGCTTGTCGATTCCACGAGAAGCCCAGTTAACGTTTTGACTGGGACTGTCCCTGTCCTCTCAGGTAGGAGTGCCCCTCTCCATGGACGTGGGCCACCTCCCCCGACACAGGCGCCCTCCGGGTGCTGCCCCCGAGGCTGGTCAGTAGAGTTCCACGGAGTTCAAAGCCCACAGACCCCACCCATTCCCAACGAGAGGCACTCTGGCTGCCCTCTGCCCGGGCGCTATTCTAAGAATTGTCTTTCTTCTCACGAGTCCACTCCAGGTTTGCTGTTGGCGTCTAGGAACGCAGTTCATGTTTGTATGTAGCCAGGGCCTTGCTGCGTGCCTCCCTGTCACGGTATTTACGTAGATACTGTTGAAATTCCTTGTACGCAGTTGCTTTCTTTTCTTCATTTTAAAATATAATAATAATGATTCGCCTGCTCACGCATTCTAAAGCCCTCAGAAACGGGAGCCATCCCTGGTGTTGTCCTGACCGTGATTTTTAAAGTGACGGCCCCCTCGCTTCCATAGACGTCTTACCCGTCGTGAGGGGAAGTAAAGCCACACAGAGACGGGCAGGCGGGGAGCCAGGGCATCACCTGTTGCCTGGAAATGAGCAGGATGAACCTCTGGCACACGTCGCGCCCGATGTCCCCACGTGGAGAGACAGGAAAATAGGTGAGTACCATATTTTTCGGACTACAAGACACACTCTCCCCCCAAATTTGAAAGGAAAAGGGCGGGTGCGTTGTATAGTCCAAAGGTAGCCTACCTGGCTTGCCGGTGGGGGTGGGCGGCGGTGGGGCAGGGTCACAGGTTATTAAATATTTTACCACACTTTTTGCTTCAGAGATTTTTTTCCTGTTTTCCTCCTCTGAAATCTAGGTGCGTCTTATGGTCCAGTGTGTCTTATAGTCCTAAAAATATGGTATCTTGGAAGACCAACTGAAGTATAAAAATAGAATAATATTTTGCATGATTAAAAAAATCACATTTTAATTTCAGTTCAAAAAAAAAAAAAAGAAAATGGAACCTGATGGGATAGCTGAACTTTTGTATTTGCAACTTCTTGTGTTTTCAAGCACAGCTGGCCTGCTCCACTATTTCACATCAGTGTTAGGCCGGTGTTTGCACACCTGCGTGGTGCACACGTGCCCGCTCCCCGCCCCCCACCCCTGCATGGCACCACCCGCAGTTACTGTGACAGCATCGACTGTGTCCCCTAGGCCGTGTTTTAGGTGAGTTTTGCCACCACAGGAGACACTGGTACTCAAAGACCCTACTCAGGTTAAGAAAACAGATTTAAACATGAGGAAGCAGCGGGGTCACTAGGTCGTCCCCTGGCCACTCGCCCAGGCGCTGCTGTGGGTCTGACCCCGGCTGTGCGCCCTCCCACCTGCCAGGCCCCGTCCCCGGCCCCTTCCTGGTTTTGAGTCGCCTGGCCCACCGGCCTAGGTTCTTCGGGAAATCGGGAGAGGTGCAAGAGGCTGATGGGCGGTAACACCTGCAAAGGTGAGGGCTCCTGCCCGTCTGCGGGGTAGACCAGGCAGACCGCCCTCCAGAGGGTGCGGGCCTCCAGGGCAGACACCGCCCCTCCCAGGAGTCCCACGTTGGGCAGAAGTGGCCAGACCCTCTGTCACCGCCTCGCTCAGTCACTGCCTGTGGCCACCCCGAGAAGAGCGTGACCCCCGCTCAACAACAGAGAGAACGGACAGCTGGCGAGCGTCAGCTGGGCCTTCGGGAGGCTGGAGGAGGCTGGAGCGTCACCTGTGGGGCTTGTCGTGTCACCACCGTCACTGCACCACCCTCCATTGCTTCATTCTCCTCAGGGCTGCACATCTGTGCGCCCGGACCACTGGCCCTTCGCCCGCGCCTTGCCTACGCCAGCGTTCTTCGTTTTGGCTCATTATTCGTCCGCCTAGATTTCTCATCCGATATTTCTTTCAGGAAGGATTCCAGGCTCCCGTGTCCTGAATTCTTTTGTGTCCGAGAGTGTCTGCCTCTTGCTTTCTTCTCAAAGGGACACCTGGCTGAGCCGGACCCTTTTCCCTCCCGCTGGCCTCAGACGCGGCCCCGTCCTCTCCTCCCCCCGCACCGTGGGTTCTGTGAAGTTGGAGTGCGACGGGTTTCCCCTCCTGCAGGTGGTCTGCTTGTGTCCTGGCTGTGTGCTTGAAGAATCAGTTCTTTAACACTGCTGTTTAGTAACACGCAGGACTAGATCGTAATCTTTTCGGATTGCACTTTCCTGGTGTGCGTGGGCCCGTTCATCCGCGTTTTCCTTCCTTTCAGGGAAAACGTCTCGTGCGATGTCTTGGAAAACTTTCCTCTGCTTTAGGGGCAAGCTTTTCCCTGTGACTTGAATACCCGGGTTGCCCTCCTTATTCATTATCTTCTCTTAACCTCACCTCTTTTGTTCCTTCTGCATTGTCTGTGGTTCCCTCAGTTCCTAACTTCACGTCATTAATTTAGTCTTACTTTTGCACTTATTTATTTTTAGAGAGAGGGGAAGGGAGGGAGAGAGAGAAGGAGAGAAACACTGATTCGAGAGAGAAACATCCATTGGTCACCTAACTGGGAACCTGGCCTGCCACTCAAGGGACATGTACCCTGACCAGGACTCAAACCAGTGACTTTCAGGTTTCAGGGCCCACCCACAGGGCCACACCAGTCAGGGCCATGCCATTAGTCTGATTTCCAGCAGTGTCTGTTCTCTCCTCGACTGTGACTTATTTGTCAGTGGGGACGTGAGGCCCAGCAGGGATGAGGCCGGGGCAGGGGCAGGTACTCAGGAGAGGCTGGAGCGGGTTTGCAGGGCTGGGAGAGGTTTGCCCAGGGAGGGGGCTTGGGGGGAGGATCGAGGTGGAGAGGTGTGGAAAGCAGGGAATATGGAAACACTTTGTAAACACAAAAACAGTGGACACGTGGAAGGTTTGACCCCTGTCACTGGAAGGAGCTGAAAACATGGGCTGCGTGTGTGAGACCACAGTCCACAGTCTCTGGGCTACGTGCGCACTGCTCACAAGTAGCCATCATGGACGTCCAGGAGGAGTCTCTGCTGACCTCCGGCCAGCTCGGCCTCTGCAGACCATACTGGCAGTAGAGCGGGTCCCCCCTGCAGCCTAGGTGGGCCAGCTCTGTCCGGGCCCGGAGGGGCATTGGACCCTGTGCTGCAGGCCATGTAGCAGGGAGTGGGGCAGCCCTGCGCAGGCCCCATGCCCCTATGGGGAGCGGCCTGCTCACCTGCCCCGGAAGGCCTGGGGCGACGGGAAAGGTCCAAGGCTCTGCGGGTCTGTCTCCGTCCACTCGGGCTGCTGTCACAGACACTTGAGACTTGGGGGCTTACAAACCGCTGGAACTGCCCACAGTTACGGAGGCTGGAGGTCCCCGGTCAAGGCGCTGGCAGATTCAGGGCCTGGTGGGTGCCCACTTTCTGGCCCATAAGCAGCCATCTTCCCTGTGTCCCCACATGGCAGAAGGGACTCTAAAGCTCCTAGGGTCCCCTGTGGAAGGGCACGACTTCTGTCTGGAGTGCTCTGGCCTTGTGCCCTCGTCACCGTCCAAAGGCCCCGCCTCCCAGCACCGTCACGTGTTGGGGTGAGGGCCTCAACATGTGAACTGGGGTGGGGCACAAACTTTCAGAACCCAGTGCTGTCACAGCCGTCAGCTCGGCTGCACCATTGGACAGATGGCAGACGTAGAGGTGGGTGTGGCTGTGTGCCAGTGACCCTGTGCTGACCAACCAGGTTGGGGCTGGAGGTTAGAGGGTGGCTGGGGAAGGGCCGGCTGGCCTTTCGTCTTCTGGAAGAGTCTGGTCGTGAGATTTTGGGAATCAGGCTGAGTCACCAGGACAACAGAGCTCCCCAACTTGGGGTGGAATCTTCGCTGTGAGGGTGGCCTCTGGAAGGGCCACCCAGATAGGTGCCTTTGGAAACCTGGCCACTGTCTTCGGCTTAGTCTGAGTCCAGAAAACCCTCCTGTGTCTCCTTCTCTGGCTGTGTTCTTCTTGTGGACGTTATGGCTAACTCAGGTGGCCATTTTCCAAGCAGTGTCCGGGAGCCAGGTCGCACCCGGCACTTCCCGTCCACCTCAGGTGCTGACAGTGACAGGGGAAGTGGCAGCACAGAACTCGGCTGTGGCTGAGGAAACAGCCCTCTGATGGCGAAGCGTGTTCTCTCCCTCAGTGACCGGGCTGCCGCTGGATCCTGGGGCACCCAGCTGCCCTGCACAGGCGCCCTTTGACCTGGGCACACTGGGTGTACTGGGTGCACCAGGAGAGGCTGCAGGGGCCAGGCGGGGTTAGCCCTGTGGAGGGTGGGCACGCTGGTCCACTGGGAAAGTCCTGGACTCCCGCCCAAGCTGTCCACATGTGGACGTTACCCGGGAGCCCCAGGTTCTCTGCACCCAAGGGCTCGGACCAGGCCGAGGAGCCCCCTTCCTGGGTCAGCGCCTGCTTCATGTCCTGTTCCTCTCCAGCCGGATGAGGCCACACTGAGGCCAGGACCCAGGACCCCTTCTGGGCATGTCCAGCACCCAGCAGGCACCTAGCCCACGGCAGGCTTTCAGCGAGTGCTGGGTGGACGGTTGAGCACATGACTGAGTTTGAAAGAACTTGCACACGGCTGCTTTAACACCGTCATTTCGATGACTCTGTGCAGGGGGCTGAGTCGGCAGGAGTGCCCTCCTCATACCGGAGGGAGTGGGGGCCCTTTTCATGGGATGGACACAGGGCCAGACAAAGTGGGCGTGATGCTGAAGTGTGGCCGCCTCCACTGGGCGCTACCCTGGGACCCGAGTGGAGCATGCTGTGTGCGTCGTCTCATTAGTCCCCACGGGAGCCGTGGGAGGCAGGCCCCGTGTCATTCCCATTTCACAGAAGGGGAAACCAAGGCACAGAGAGGCGGACTGCTTGGCCAGCCCTGCAGCCCCTTGGCGTTACTGTCTGGATCAGAACCCAGGCCCACCTGGACCTGAAGCCCAAACGCTGTCTCCAGCACAGTCTCCAGACCTGCCGGCTTCTCCCAGTTGACAGCTCCTTCCCCTCACCGTTTGGCAGGGACAGGGTGCAGGGCGAGGGTCCCACCTTGGTTGACCTTGGAGGCGGAAATGCGAAGCACATTCACGGTGCCTCCTGCCCCACAGGCTCAGAGCCCCGCATGGTTCTGGATGGAGCAGCACCAAAGAGAGTGGAGGAGGGGGAAGGGACACGGGGCAGGTCCCTCCTGGCCCTGCCAGGACAGGCCCTGTGCCGCTGGCTGAGGATGCACGGGGCAGAGAGATGTTGGCCCCCTAGTGGGAACTCCTGCCCCGGACGCTCCCGGTGTGTGGCTGTGGGCTCCTCCTGTCACTGCCACGCAACTCAGGGACACGGACACCTGCATTGCATAGTCATCATGGGGTCAGACAGGGTTGGGAGCATTGGGATCACTGTTGCTGCTACCTCACCCCGCCCCCACCCGCCGCCTTCGGAGAAGTGGTCTGTTCTGTGGACAGCTGGCCTGGGAGAGAGCGCAAGCCTGAACCTGATGAGGCTCGAGGGGAAAGAGAAGGCGCCGGGAGGATTCTCTGATGCATTCTCTTCAAATGATGACCCTGTTTTCAAGAACTGAGGCAGAGGACACATTCGGGACTGTTTACCGCCTGGGCCCTCTGAGGCACTCCAACGTCGGGCTGGGTTCTCAGGCCTTGAGGCTCCTTAGGTGGCCCAACGAGCCTGGACTTCATTGTGGGCAGAGGTGGGGTCACCACTAAGGGCTGGGGG
This sequence comes from Tonatia bakeri, assembly GCA_004024845.1. NCBI lineage: Eukaryota > Metazoa > Chordata > Mammalia > Chiroptera > Phyllostomidae > Tonatia > Tonatia bakeri. The sequence continues at coordinate 52,785 of PVIA01006768.1, forward strand.
CGCCGAGGGGGGGTCACTGCATGCTCACCCAGCCAGGGAGGCAGGTGGTTACATCCACGTGAAAGCTTTTTGGCTTTGATTCCAAAAGCCAAGGGGACACTCCAGGAGCCTCGCGAGCTCAGGGGCGGACTGGCCGTGGGTCTGGCCCACCTGGGCCGCCCCTCTCCCTGCCTTGCTGCCGCTCACCCCACAGTTCACTGGACACGCTGGGAGTTTTCCCCAGCTGGTGTATTTTTTTTTTCATCTCTCTCAGTTGTTATTTTGCATCAGGAGAAAAATGAAAAGAATTTAATTCATTATTAAGTGCTGGGAAAGAAAAATGCAATGAAGGAGCCGCAGCCAAGGAGCGGGTAGCATGAGACGGGAAGGCAGAGCCGACCAAGCCCCTGACTGGCGGCTGCCCGCCCGCCGCTTTGCCCTTGGGGAGCCCCCATGCGCCTGTTCCTGGACCTTCTTGGCCGCCTGGCGGGCTCTTTGGCCAGCTGGCCACGTGGCCAGCGTTTGCAGGCGACGCCCATTGTACGCAGACTCGGAGCTGCCCGGCCAGCCCAGAGCAGTGCTCACGTGCTGCCCCTCACCCCGACCACAAAGAGGAGGTCGGCTCGAGCCCCCTTCAAACCTTGAGTTATCGTTGCTTTCAAAACTGTAGGTATATGCATTTTCTGCACAGTTCACGTACATCGTGAGTTAAATTATACGAGCAATGTATTTTCACGTACAAAGGACTAAAGAGTGTAGTCTGCCCTTCCTTTCCAGTTTTCGAATGGGACGGTGAGACACACAAATGTAGAGTTTGCCACTGCAACCGTGTCTGAGCACGCCGTCCTGTGGCGTCGGGTATGGCCATCAGCCACCACTGGCCGTCTCCAGAACTCATCCGTCTTCCCTGTCGGAAACTCTGTCCCCATCACACACCAGCTCCCCGTGGCCCCTCTTTTTTCTAGGCTCCCCCCTCAACACTGGCAGCTTTTGGGGGAGTCACTTGCTAAACCGGCTGGGGCAATCCGCCCCATTGAGGACCACCTTACCTCAACACCCCCAGGGGCCCGCCAGGCGTTGTGCCTCTGTCTTGGTTCCCCAGGACCTCACACGGGAGGGACTGCACAGTGTCGGTCCCTCGGTGCGGCCCCTGCTGCAGGAGACGGGCGCCTGACTCAGATGCCCAGCATCTCAGCCACCATGAGGGTCAAAGGCCGGCTGGTCCGGCTCCAAAGAGCCTCTGCATCCCCACCACTGGCGGCAGTCTTGCCGTGAGCAGGACTGAGACTCAAGTGACAGGTTGCTCTTTGGGAAGTCCCCGTCTCCCAGAGACACACAGGGCCGCTGGGACGTGCTGCTGGCGGCAGCGCTGTCCCCTGTGACTCAGAGCCCTGGCACTGCCGTGAGCACGGGGCTCTCGGAACTGGGAGAGCAGGCCACCGTTGTCCTGGAGCCAGGCCCTCCTTCCCAGCGACAGCGGACATGGGGTGCAGACAGAGCTCCTCGAGGCTCTCGGCACTTGGGCCTGCTTCTGCAGGAAGTCTCCTTGTTTATTCCACGTTCACCGTTTCTCCTGGCAAAGTGTCTCCCCAGCAATGGCCAGAGTCATTCTGGGATGGCTGACCCGGGGCTCTCCCAAGCCTGGATGCAGCCCTGCACTCTGAGGAGCGGCGGTGCTGGCCAGACATGAAAGGAGAGGTTCTAACAGCCCGTTTTCTCCAGGCAGCTTATCCCCAGTAAGCGGGAATCCAGCACAAATCCCCAAGGCGAGTCCTTCCTTCTCATCCTGCCCCACCCGCTGCCCCATCCTGATGGAGCTGGACGGGGCCCAGGGGAGGCTCAGGGGACTCGGGGTTTGTGCAGAGTACCCCAAGTGCTGGGCCACACCTGTGTACTGTTTACGCCCCACTCCACGGAGGCAGCAGTGGGTGCCTAGCGAGGGGGCGCTGCCACCCACCTGAGGAAGCCTGGTGAGTCCCCCTCCCATGGGCCATGCCCGGGTCCCTCCTGTCTGCTGTTTGTGGGCGGAGGCTGAGGGACTGGGCTCTGCCTGCACACGGTGCTCCTGTGGCAGCAGGGCGGTGCTGTACAACCCCAGGCGTGTGTGGTGTGTGGGATGCTGAGCACACGTGTGGGCCTCCGTGGGGGTCAGGCCAGGTTAAGTCCAGGCCTGAGAGTCTGATGGGATCCTTGGCCAGCAGCACCCCCTCACCCTCGTGTGAACCGAGCGGGAAGTGCCCGGGAGGCCGCCAAGGCCCAGGCTGATTTATGGAGGGTGGGGCCTTCCCCGTCCCTCGGATACAGCGCCTCACGTCCTGCTCGCCGCACTGCTGCTGGTCCCGGGTGGGCGGACAGGCCGGCCTGCTGCTGCTGGGCTGAAGCCACACCCACTCGGAGCTTTCATAACATTTTCGTAGGGACTGTGGGTAGGTGATTTATGGTCCTCTCTTCCCGTGGCAGCAGGGCCCGTGTGTCTGGAGAGGACATGAGACCAAACAGATGGCGAGAGGGGCCCCAAGGAGACCCTCCCGGGCCTTGCTCGCCAGAGCCAGAGCCGGGGCAGTGGCCGGGCTGCTGTGCTTTCTGCAAGTTTCCAGAACACCGTGTCAGGCGGGGTGAACTTTGGAACAGTTGGGCCTCGTGAGCAAGGCTGTGAGGCTGCCCTGAAATGCCGGCGGTTCAGGGGGCAGCGCGGTTTGGCACGCCCGCGGGCCGCGCTGAAACCCGCCCTGGCCTTCCCTCTCTGCGCCGTGACTCAAGGGAAGCATGGAAACTGCTCTGAGATAACCGGAAAACACTGGCCCGCCGTGCACGGAAACAAAGCAGTTTCAAAGGGAAGGCTGCTCTGGCCCCGGGGTCAGCGCCAGCAGCAAGCCCCACTTGGGGCGGAACCGAGGTGGCAGGCGGGCCTCACGCATTCCTTCTGCGCAGCGACACTGAGCTCTCCGGGTCTGACTGTCGCCAAGCAGCGCGGTGAACCAGATGGGGACATGCGCTGACTACGCGCTCCCAGGCCAGCCCCTGCAGTGGCAAGGTGGTCTGGCCTCACTGGGGCAGCCTGGGGGCCGGAGAGGGGCAGCCCTGCGGGGGACAGGCGCAGGACAGCTGCCATGGAGGAGGGCGGAGGGCGATGGCACAGTGGCAGCGGAGGTGGGGATGGGTGTGTGGGCAGAAGGAGCTGTATGCACGCAGTGTGGCTGCAGAGTGGTGGTCCAGGTAACGTGTCTGGGTGGTCCTGCCACGCAGGGTCTGTGTTGGGAGCGGCGGGGAGAAGGGGCCAGGCCACCACACTGAAGAGCCAGGCTGTGTCCCCATGGACACAGAGAAAATGCTGTGGCCCATTCAACAGGCATGCTGGGGGTGGAGTGGTGCATCAGTGTTGACCTTCAGCTGTGCTCCTGGCCCCAGAAGGCTCTGTGCCAGGGACGCTGAGCGCGGCCAGGGGCGGGTTTGGGACCTGGGAAGAAGACAGGCTTGCAGCCATTCAGATGTTCGGGCGCTTGGAGCCATCGGGAGTGGTCAGGGCGTGCACATACTTCGTCCGAAGGCCGGAACTGCCGTGTGGAAACGTGCTGTCGGTGCTCAACGGGACTTTGGAGTAAGCCCCTGATGGAGAACGACTTCCGGGACACAGGCCCAGACGGGCTTGCTGGAGACGAGACTCGGGGGGAGTCTGGAGCAGGGAGCATCAATGCCATGCCCCAGCGCCAGCAATGTACGGCATGAGAGAGGCATTTTGAGGTGTTGGGGATCACTTGGTGGTTGATGTCCGCCGGGAACAGCAAGGTGTCAGGATGCACACGTTACCGCTCGTCCCGCCAGAGCTCCGGAGGGGGGCGGTGCCCAGGCCACCCACCTGACGGAGTGGCAGGAAGCATCCAGGACCGGAAGCCTGGGTGACTCAGGAGCTGCAAGGCCAGGGCCAATCTGATCCTCCCATTAGAGAAAGGAGCGCCATGACAAAAGTCACGGCAGAGTTGGTGGCCTTAACTTGGCATCTGTTGGTGCAAGATTTCCAGAAGTATCATCTTCAGGTGGGCGGTGGGAGTGGGGGGGCAACCTTGGGCCTGGCCAGGTGTCTGGGCCGTTTTTCTTCCCGGCCACCATCAGAACTTTCATCTTTGAGCCCCACAGAGCGGCGCCGCGCCGTCCACCCTGGGGCAGCCAGGCTGATAGCCCCGGGCGGCTGTGGAGGAAGGATGCCGTGGCGGTGGTGCACCTTTACGCTTCCTGGTACTGTGAACTTTTCCAAGACTGGCTGCTTTTTTTAAAGTGTGAGTCTGGGCTGCTAACCTTTGGGGGCCAGAGACGTCCGCTCTCCTCTCCACTTCGTGGCCCAGGGCGGCAGACGGCAGATGCGGAGTCTGCCCCTGTCAGCTCCAGGGACCCAGTCACCACGTGCTGCCGGCCACTCCCCAGCCCCACCCCGAGCAGCTTCTGACCTCACTCCACCTCTTTGGTGAGGTCGATTAATTACCGAGCTCCAGACGGCTCGGTGCCAAGAAGTTCAAAGCATCTCCCAACCTGTGCCCATTAATCCCATTAGCATTCTGGGGAGACCGGAAGGCACCGCGGTCCTGTCCTGTGACTCCCACCTACGCCGGCTGCTGGGCCAGTCGGGTGGGGGCAGGGCGAACTCGAGCGCGCAGGACTCAAGCATCCTCGCTGAGTCAACGGCAGGCCTGGAACAGAAGCTGTTTCCTGACTCAGGCCTGGGGCTGCCTTGCCAACGCAGGCTCCAGGCTCCGTTCCTCACAAAACAGCCATTGTCCGCATCTGCAGAGAAGCACCCATCCCCCGGTGTCTCCTGCCGGCCCAGCCAGGGCCTCCGCTCTGGGCTCTGGAGACAGGCGTTGGAGGGTCCCGGCGCCTTCTCCCCCACAAAAGGGTCAGGCCTGGGAGCTGAGGTCCGGGGCCACCTGTGCAGAGTGCCACAGCTGTGCGATCAGGGGCCACCTACGGGACAGGCCTCTCCCCTGGGTGCTTGGGAGGGGGACTCATGAACTGGACAGCTGGGTGAGGAAGAAACATGTTCTTTCTCCAGCCGCTCTCAAGATTCTACATTGTTTTTAATTTTCAGCCTAATTTTAGTCCAAGAACTTGGTGAAGCTGGAGAAGAGTCTTAAACCTTTTTTTTTTTTTTTGTAAACAGATGTTTCTTTTTTCTGCCTCTTACGGGGCTGCGCCACTGAGCTGTCCACTGAAACTGAATAAATCTTTGTTTTACGGCGTCTTCGGTCCTTTACAACTAAAGGCCTCAGGAAGGAATCAGATCTTTTAATCCTTCTGGTTGTAGCCTCAAATGACCTCGCCGGTGCGCCATTAGCTGAGAGCGCTGAGACATTTTTGTGGCCGCCTGAGAGCACATTACCCAAGTCCAGGACCCCAATCCTGGGAGGGTGACTCACGCCCGGACGGGACAGCCAGGCATGGCAGGCCCCAGCAGGGCGCCGTGAAGAATTAAAAATTGAAAACACTTTTTTTCCCTTTTTTGCGCAAATAGCATGCCTTGTGTGATTAGGTGGGCCTTGGTGGTGACAGAGACAGCGATGACCTAGAGGCCAGCTGGGGCCCCCCAGGAAGCCCCGAGTTGAAGCAGGTGCAGGATGGGTGCTCTGAGCGGCCCCTTGAGGGCCCACGGCTGGCCTCCTGAGCAGGGTGTTGGGGTCCAGGGTGGCCCAGCGGTGGGGAAAAGGGAGGTGTGGGGAAACGCCGCGTGGCTCCGGGAGGGGGGCTTGTTTTCCACAGGGAGCCTGGCAGAGGATGGCCTCGTAAAGTCTGAGGGAGCGATATGGCTGCGGCCCGCTGAGCGCACGCCAAGTGTTGGAGTGTGCGGGGGGAGGGATCCGGGCCTGCTTTTTGGACAGGTTTTCACCCGCGAGAGGAACACACTCTTGCTCAATCTCTGTGAAGTTGGGTTTCAGGCCCTGGTGGCACGTCTGACCCTGGGGCTGGCCTCGGGGGTGTCCCAGACCGGGCGGTGCCTCTGCGCCTCTGCCTTTGCCCCCCTGGGGGTGCCCGCACGGCCCCACCCCGCCTCCCCCAGCGGTCTGGCCCTGCTCTCCAAGACCCTGCAGCCCAATGCAGCTGATGGGTGTTCCTTCCTCTGAGGAGGAGCACCAGCTTGGCCTGCCACCCGGCCCCTCATCCCGCACGGTCCCCTCCCCCTCCTCCCATGTCTAAGACATTCTCAGCTCGTGTCAGTTCTTCCTCCGTGCCACCTCGTCGCCACCCTGTCCCAGTCTCCGTCACCTGGATGCACCGGTGGCCTCCTGCGTCAATGGCCACACTGCCCCGGAGCTCTCGGAACTTCGCTCGTCTGTCCACGCGGCCGGCGGCTTCTCCCGAGCTCGCCCTGGCTGCGGCCCTCCACGCCCTCCAGTGGCTCCCTGGGACCGGGCCGTGACGCCCAGGCACTCTGACTGGTCGCCTCAGGCTCTGCACTGCACCTCAGCGCACCTTCCTGGACACGGACCCCCTCCCCCCCAGCGCCCTGGACTCTGGCCGCACCAGGCAGAGGCCCTGGCCCCCTGCCGGGCTTCGCTCACCGCCTCTGCGAGGGCCCCCTCCTCACCACACTGAGTGTCCAGAGGCCTCTGAGCTGAGAGGAGCAGGCTCTGGACATGGGTCAACGAAAGGGAGTGAGAAGCCTTTTAGTTCGGAAGCAAAGAACCAGAATTATAACAAAAACCGCGGAAAGTATTTTGATGGGCAGCTGTCTCAGCATCAAGGATGCTTTGACTGCTGTGACATGTAAGCCGCTCCCTTGCAGCTCCGTTATTCTCCTAAGTGATGTGCAGAATGGAACCCTGACCTCATGCTGGCCCTGCCCTTTCCAGGCCCTGGAGGCGAGGACTTCAGTGGGTGAAGTGGGAGCTGGGAAATGAAGCGCAGAAAACCGGCCTCTGGGTCTTTAACACTGTGGACTGCAGGAGGTCCGTGGGAGGGGAATTGCTACAACTTCTCAGCATCTCTTCCCGTCAGGCATCGGGCTCTGTTTCCTCGAATGACAGAACCTGGGGATGGGGCGGCGGGTGGGGTGGCACTTGGGACTTGCTCTGATCAGTGGAACGTGGGGGAAGGGGACCTCCAGAGACGTGAGGCTTCTCCCTCCAGCCGCTCTGTGAGGCAGGCTGGCCTCCTGGGGGGATGAGAGACCCCAGGGAACAGACCAGCCCTCCCAGTGGAGGCTCTGCAGCCAACAGCCAAGTATGAGGCCCTCTTAGACCCTCTGGCCATCAGCTGACCTGCTCGCCGATCACACACAGGTCAGCAAGACCCGCAGACCAGCACAGCCCAGCGGACCCACAGGGCCGTGAGCGTAGTGAAGTGGACGCTGTTCAAGCCAGTCAGTGTCGGAGTGTGGTGCGCGGCAGAGCCAAGGACACGGGCCACTGGTCTTGCACGGCCAGGTGTGCGCTCACATCTGCACTGTGAATGGTTTGGCCTCTCCTGCAGTGTTTCAGGGGTTTTGCACTTGACCTCCAATCAAGGTCTGGAATCAGCTGCTTAATAACGGAGCTTATTCTGGTTTCCATGTCAAAATCAGAGGGTGGACTCTTGTACATTTTTTTCAACGGTAAAGTACAAAGAACATAAACTTTATCATTGAAATGTATGATTTGCCCAGGCTGGTGTGGCTCAGTAGCTTGAGGGCAGGCCTATGAACCAAAGGGTCACCGGTTCAGTTCCCAGTCAGGGCACACGCCTGGGTTGTGGGCCAGGTCCCCAGTAGGGGGCGTGTGAGAGAAGCCACCACACATTGATGTTTCTCTCCTTCTCTCCCTCCCTTCCCCTCTCTCTGAAAATAAATAAGTACAATTAAAAAAAAAAACTGTATGATGCAGGGGCATTAAGTACAACCATCACTCGTTGCAAAACTTTCCATCGTCCCCCGCGGAGGCTCTGGGCTCGTTGCGCACTCACTGCACGCTGTTCGCCGCTCCCCTGTCTCAGCCCCAGGCAGCTACGGGTCTGCTCTCCCCTCTGTCGGTGTGCCGGACAGTTCCTACAGATGGGATCACACAACCTGTGGTCCTTTGTCAGCGGCTTCTTTTATTAACACGACGCTTTCGAGGTTTGCCCATGTTGCAGCATGAACCAGCACTTTCTTCCTTCCTGTGGCTGCAGGACCCCGTCCCTGCCCAGGCTGCTTGGCTCTGGCCCTTTTCCGGGTCGCGTGTGTAGTAAGAGGTGTGCGGGGAACCAGCTTGCTGTTCGCCTCGGTTACTCCTCGCCGTGCTGGGTGAGCTGGGAGCCGCCCTTCTCTGCTTCCGACAGGCGAGGGGCTCCTGGGATGAGGGGACGGCCTTCCGGCTGCAGTCACTGCCGGCAGAAGGCGGCTCCCATGTTCTGAGAGTTTTGTCCTCCCACCCGCCGGGCTGACGGTGGGGGGACGGGGGGGCCAGGCCTCGCAGCACGTCAGGTGGCAGGACGTGTGCGCTCCAAGCTCCACTCGGCCTGGGCCACGGTCCCCTGACCTCCCAGGAGCACGATGGTGCTCTTTACTTCAAGATGTTTGGTATTTTTTCAGACTCTAAAAAATTCTCCAATTATAAACAACTTGAGCAAATCAAATGTAAAAGAAATGAGAGCTCCTGATAAACAAAGAAGGTGAAAATGGAATCGGAGAACGAAAGACGCAGAAATGGGGGGGGGTGGGCTGGGGTAGGTGTCCAGGAGCTCTGTGGCGGATGTCACCCGATGACCGAACAGCGACTTTGATGAACTGGCAGGGCCATTGTGGCATCAGTGGCCCCAAACTCCCCCGCATCAGAGCAGCCTTGGAGGGGTGCGAGGGTGAATGACCATGTGTGATGGCCCGCGCCAGGGGAAGGCAGGTGACAGGAGTGGGGGCCGTCCCCCCACTTTGGCGGGGCTCCATGAGAGGAAAGCGGAGCCAGTGGCGTTTTCCGGTCCCTGTGCCCCAGGCTCCCTGCTCAGCGCTTCTGTAGGTAACACCCTACGAAGTCCCCCGCATCCGCTGAGGCGGTGCTTCCCGTGGCAGCGCTTGGCTGAGGCTCAGCGGCAGGAAGCCCCCTCCCCCCCCCCCGATGTCACAGAGGCTGGCATTGCACCCGTCTTGTCCTGGCGCTCCCATCCCGTGCTGGTTCTGCATCTGCGCAGCGTCCTCCTCAGATGGACTGAGAAAGCCCCTCACGGCCCCCCACTTGCCCGGGCACGAGGCTGTGTGTGGATTGGGCCTCGTTGCTCGTGAGAAGTCGAAACACAGCTCGAAGACCATGTCCCGCTCACGGTGTCCCCGTGACGTTAGCTTGTCTTGATGTTCCCTGAACATCAGCATGCAGTTGTCGCTGTCGTGTTTCAAGGGTTCGAGACGATGTCCCCTCTCCCGTGAAGTGCCTTCCCTGACGAGCCCTGCTCTCTGGTGGCTATTGACTTATTCACACACGTACTCGCTGAAGCAAGAGCAGAGGAAGCAAGCGAGGGCGGACGGCCAGGATGCACCATTATGCGTCGGGAAAGGGCCGCCAGGTTCTCACAGCCCCCGGGCACAGTGTCCAGCTCCCACAGCAGACAGGAGACCGCTCGTTCCTGGGACGGTCACGGGAACAAGCTTTCCTGGTCCTTTCTCCTTCGGCACTGAGGTTTCTCCCCGGATCCGCAGGCCAGGAAGGCTGGAGTGTGCCCAGGCCAGTCGGGTCCTGGTTCTACTGACATCAGCAAGCCTGGCAGCCTTTTAGCTGAAGGGCACATTCGAGGATGTGCGGGGGTGGGGGGGGTGGTGGCTAAACTCTTGCTCCACATCACAGGAAGTAGCCGAGTTCTCTGGGAAGACAGCAGTTTGCAGAGCACCAAGGACTGGGGGGATCTTAGGGACGGACGTGGGGAAAGGCCCTCCCTGTGTGGGTGGTGAGGGGTACAGAAGGAAGAGGGCCTGGGAGGTGCCCCCATGAGGGCGCACGGCCACCAGTGTTTAGCCCCCAGTGAGCTGATCGAATGTGGACCCGCTGGGTTTCCTTGAAGACAGATGATGCCCACTCACATTTTAATCTATTTCCCTTGTAAATAAAAATATAATGTCATGGAGCAAGTAGAACTTACGACCAAACAGATCGCCATAAATTGAAACAGAAAATACAGAACACTCGCCTCTATAAAGCAAGAGCTGGAAGCGTGGAAGGACACAGGGACGAAATGGCAGGAGAGAAGGGAGTGAGGCACGTGTCTGCAGAAGGAAGGGAGACGCGGAGGGAAGAACACCACCGTCTGCAGACGGAAAGGACACACTGAGCCCAGGAACAACTCCGAGAGCGGATGCCGCCGGACACGGAGCGAGGCACACGGAGGGCGGGGTGGAGAGGGAAGTGAGCCGGGCGAAACAGAACCGCACGCGGCGTTGAAAAGGTTTCGGGTGTGGGGAGGCAGTGAAAAGGATCCCAAATGGTTGTACTCGATGAGTCTTAAGAATAAAAGAATTATGATCATGAAGGAGAAAAAACATTAAAAATTAAAATTACGATTGAAGAAACATTTCTGGAAATGCAAAGATTTGACTCTACAGATTGAAAGAGACCAGTGTGTCCTCAGGGAAATAAATGAATGTGATGGTCAACTTTAAAGTATTCCCGATTAAAGTCACTACATTTCAGAGATGAAAAGGGAATTAAGGAGAAGCGAGCAGGTTCCCCATCGGGGGAAGGACGCCCGCAGCCAGAGGCAGAGGAGCTGCGCCTGCAACGTGGCTGAGAAAGCCTTTTGCACCCGACCACACCGTCAGCCCGAAAAGAGCAGGTGTGGGTGAGCATGGAAGATCTCAGGGAGTGGGGTTCGTTGAGCCTGTCTTGCAGAAGCTCCTGGAGGGGCAGCTTTAGCCAACCAAGGGGTGGAAAAAAAGAACAGGCTCCGAGCATCGAATTTATTTCACTTTCAAGTTAGGTTGTAGAAGGTGACGAAGCTATTCCAGTAGAGAGAGAAAGGGAACAGTGAGGGAGAGAGAGGCGTCTGTCTGGACGCTGCCCTTCAGGGGTGGAGTGATGGCTCCGGGACACAGGGGAATCACCTTCTGGTCGGGGTAGGAGACATTCATCGCCAGGAACAGGGAGGGAGGGGGAGCAGGTGAGTGCGGATGTGGGCGCGTAAGCCGGCGAGAGGGGAGAGGCTCGGGGATCCCTTCTGGTTGCCTGATGAGGTGTCAGTGGAGTGGGGAGGGTGGGAAGGGTGTTGGGATTCGAGGGGAAAGGACAGGACCTGAAGCCGTCATTTGGGGGGGTGGCCTCTTATGTATTGTCTGTCCCATCCATTGAGTTAAAGATTTCCAGAATTGTATCTTTACTCTCTAGAACTTCCTCTTGGCCCATTTTAAGGTCTGCATGATCCTTCCTCATCCAGGCGCTGTCTGCGTGTCGTCAGGGGTTTGCTGTGTTCCCTTTAAGCGTGTCCTGCACACCAATCCTATATCCTGTTCCTGCTAATTCCAGTGTCTGGGCCACCTGCCCTCTGCTCGGTGAGCTCTATAAACCCATGTCTGCTGGTTTTTGGATCCGGGCAATTCCGGTGGCCCAGGGTGGGAAGTGTCTTCCTCTGAGAGGACTTGCCTCTGCATTAGGTGCAGCCAGGTCACCACCTGTTGGGGGGGGCGAAGGGGGGGAGCTGGGCTTTGGGGAGGGGCCCAGGCACTCCACCCCTGCAGCTAGCTCAGCATGCCGAGGTGGGCCTGCTGGCGGCATGGTCCTCACACCTCCTGGTGCCGTGAGCTGCAGGCCTGTTCTGGTCTCAGAGGGTGCTAGTCCCTTTCTATTGCTGTGTGTGTGTGTGTGTGGGGGGGTGCACGTGCACGCGCGGAGGGGGGAGGGGTGGGGGTGAGTCCTTAGAGATATTTTTCCCTGGGAGTCCAGCATTGCGTCAGACTGTGGTGTTCTGCTTTCCCACTTCTGTTGACCCAGCATCTGGTTGTTTCCCAGCACTTTTCAGTGTCTTGAAGTGAAAGGAAGCCTAGTCTGTACTCTCTGCCCTCTGACACTCCTGCTACCAAGATCAATAAACAGAACATGCTTTTGAAAAAGGCACGTCACGGTCATTGTCCCCTTTGGTCAATGACTGGGGTGCCGAGTCCTGCTCTCTGGGCCCTGTGGGCACAGCCCCTCTCCACTAGCCCACAGCTCCTGTGGTCTGCACCTTTGTTCGCACCGGTGCCTTCTCCTCCAACGGCCCCTGTCTGCTCCGTCCTTGATGACGGAGGCCGCTTCTTAAAGCCTTGGCTGAACTCACTCCTCCGGAAGCATTTTGGAGCCTCTGTCATCTGCCCCTCCTGCCCCCGGGAGTGCCTCGCCTCTCTGCCCCTCCTGGAGGCCCAGTGGGGCTTCCTCTCCTCTGCTTTCTTCTCCACCCAACGCAGGACCCAGCAAAGGGCCAACGTGCATCTTTTTGGTGGGCTAAAGGAGTTGAGGGGCAGGTGGGGCTGCCGGCCCCCTCAGTTTTGTGCATCTCAGACAAGTGCGTACAGAGGCGAGGCTGTACCGGAGTGAGAGGCGTGGGTTCTGGGACTCGCCTGGCCCAGCCAGCCGGAGTTCCTGGCACACCGGAGGACGTTGGCAGGTGTAGAAGCCAGATTCCCACGAGGGCTCCTCTGGCGATGCTGGGGGTGGGGGTGCTGATGGGAATGTGGGGGAGAGAAAGGCATGCTCGTTCAGGAATGAGCTGTGGTTCCTGGGGGCGGCTCCGACCGGGCTGCACCCGGCCTTTCTGGAACCCGCCGGGGGCCGTCCGGAAGGGCAGACACCACATGAGTCATCCCAGTTCTGGTCAGGAGCTGGAGGCCGCTGACTCGAACTTTCACCTCCTTTTCTGGCATCTGGGAGAACAAACAAGGGACTGTTACACTCGTGTTGGCCTCTCCTGGGGTCTTCCCTAGGGTGAAGGTGGTCACTGAGCCGGCCTTTCCTGCAGCTTCCCCTGACAATGCCCCGGGCGCCTGACAAGGCCCCGTCTTGGAGCCAGGTGCGCTCCCGAGTGAGAAGCAGGGAGCTGCCCCAGGGTTCCCTTGGAAACACGGGTGGGTCTCTTGTCCGGCCCGATTTCTGGGCAACAGGCGGGGTGGCATCTGGAGCAGGACCAGGTCATACCTGCTGGCTCCTGGTCCTTTAACTTAGGCTGTTCCCGCCTCTTCAGAAGGAAGCTCTGTTTCTTCTCTTCTCTGAGACCTGTTTTGAGCTCCATGTGTGTCATTATTCACCAAGCACACTCCTGGGGCTGGGCATTGTGCTGGGGACCAAGCTGGCGGACAAAGTGGCCCGCTGTGTCCCCAGAGTGACCCCCAGGTGAGGCGGCTGAGACCAGGTGGACAGTGAGTGCCTGTTGGGGAGCAGGCGGTGCCCCAGACCCGGTCTTGGGTCCAAGGAAGATGTTCAAATCTCGAGGGGCTAGCCAGGCCAATGTGCGCAGCCGGGGCGAAAAGAGAAGCCCCTTGCTCTGACCTGAGTCCCACGGGGCAGGCAAGCAGGCCGGGTCTCCCGGGCCCGTAGACGGGCCACGCCGGCCCCAGGCGCAGCCTCGGAAACCCTGGCTTCCCGCTCGGGGACTCCCCCTCAAGCTTCCAAATGGGCGTAGTATCACTGAGTCAACAGAGACACAGATGAACGTCATTTTCAAGTTGTGTTTTGCAGCTTTATTGAAATGTAACTGAGCTACAATAAACTTTACATAGTTACAGTGTACTGTCGGGTGGATTTTAACTTACGTCCAGGAAACCGTCGCCACGATCACGTGACAAGCAAACACAGCGCCACCACTCCCAAAAATTTCCTTTGTGACGCATCCCCCCCGACCCTGCCCTGTCCTTGGGTGACTGCTGGTCTCCTCCCTGCCATGACGCATGCATTTGCGTTTTTCAGGTTTTTATGTGCATAGAGTCATGAAGTATGTGCTTTCCGTCTGACAGAAATGACAGAAATGACAAATGAACTCATTTGTACGCTTCCACACGGCAGAATTATTTTGAGCTTCACCCACGTCGCTGTGTGTGTCGCTAGTTCACCCCTTTTCGGGGCCGAGTAGTATCCCATCGTGCGGCCAGAACACCACTTATTTATGCAGTCACCTGCTAATGGATATTCAGGCTGTTTCCAGATCTTCACCGTCACAAATAAAGATGCCATGAGCACTCGTGTCCACGTGTTTAAACGGACATGTGCTTTCAATCCTGTTGGGTAAGTGCCCAGGAATGGAACGGCTGTATCCTGTGGTAGGTGTGTGTTTCACTTTTTACGGAACCATCAAACCGCTTTGCCAGGTGGCTTACTCACGTCACAACACCCCCCCCCCGCCCCCACCGTGTGTGAGAGTTTCGGGAGCTCCACACCCTCCCCTCACGTGGTGCAGTCCGTCTGTCTGGTTCAGCCATTCCAGCGGGCGTGTCATGGTGTTTCCTGGTGGTTCTGTTTTGCATTTCTGTGATAGCCGGTGACGTTGAGCATTTTTCACGTGCTTGTGTGCCATCTGTCCATCTTCTTTGATAAAGTGCGGAACCAACTCTTCCGCTCATTTTGGTTGGCCTGCTCATCTTCCCGTGGAGCTATAAGACATTCTTCCACGTCCTAGACTCACGTCCACCGTCGGGATGCTGCTCTCTGGGTATTTCCTCCCCGTCTGTGGCACAGCTTTCATCTCCACCGTGCTTCCTGTGGAAGAGGAAACATTTCATTTGTGTATAGTCCAGTTTATTTATTTATTTTCTAGTTTACATTTCATACTTTGTATAGTATTTAAGAAATCCTTGCCAAATGCAAGATCACTGGGATTTCCTCTACGAAGTTTTATTGTTTAGCTCTTACTTGAAGGACTATGATGCATTCTGAGTAGTTTTTCAGGTGGTAGGAAATGTCAAAGTTTGTTTATTTTTACTTTTGTATATCTTACATAATTTTTCAGTATCATTTATAAAGAAAATGGTCATTTCTCCACTGGCTGACCTTGGAACTTTTGTTGGCAGCCCACTGGCCCTACCTGCCCAGGCCCTTCTGCAGGACCTCGACTGGCAAGTCCATATGCATGTTAGGAGAATGCTACCTTGGTCACTGCACTTGTGTAAGGCATCATGAAATTTGCTAATTTAGTTTAAGTCTTCTGACTCTGTTCTTCTTTCCCAAAATGTATGTGTGTGTGTTGTGTGTGTGTGTGTGTGTGTGTGTTGGTGAGTAATTCTAGGTGTTTTGTATTTTTTTTTTTAAGATTTTACTTATTTATTTTTAGAGAGAGGGGAAGGGAGGGAGGAAGAAAGGGAGAGGAACGTCAATGTGTGGCTGCCTCTCATGCACCCCCTACTGGGGACCTGGCCCACAACCCAGGCATGTGCCCTGACTGGGAACTGAACCGGCAACCCTTTGGTTCACAGGCCAGCACTCAATCCACTGAGCCACACCAGCCAGGGCGTGTTTTGTATTTTAACATAAAATGTTCAACTAGCTGATCAATCTCTATAGTAAACCTGCTGAGATTCTGGTCAGGATAATACTGAATCTGCATATTAACTCGAGTCTGCTAATCTACGACTGGATTCTCCATTTCCCCCAGACTCCTCTCAGCGCCCATTTGTTGTTCAGGGGGTTTGCACGCCTCTCATCAAATTCACTCCAGGACTTTTATCTGTCTGATGACATTGTAAATGAACTCATTTGTACGTTTCTTTTGGTTCACTTGCTAACACATAGAAATACAATAGTTTTTACTGACCTTTATCTTGCAAACTTGGCACACTCCCTCATCAGTTCTAGTGGCTTTTTTGTAGATGCCTGAGCCGGGGGTGTCCAACCTTCTGGCGTCTCCGGGCCGCACTGGAAGAAGAAGAAGAGTTGTTTTGGGCCACACATTCAATATGCAAACACTAGCGAAAACTGAAGAGGAAAAAAAAAGCTTTTAAGTAAATTGACGATTTGTGTTGGGCCACATCCATAGCCATCCTGGGCAGCGTGCGGCCTGTGGGTCGCGGGCCTGACACCCCTGCTGGGGTGTTCTGTGCAGATGGCCGTGTCACGAGCAAACGTGACAGCTGTACTTGTACTTTTAACACACGTACGCTTCTTTATTTCTGCTCTTTGCCGTGTTGCCTTAGCTAGAACCACCGGTACAGAGTTGAATGCAAGTGGGAAGACCAGAAACCCTGGCTGTGGTCTTGTACTCGGGGAAGCATTCAGCCGTCTACCATGAGTGATGTTTGTGGTGGCTTTTTCACTGTGCCTTTCATCGGCTTGAGAAGTTCCCTCTAATTTTGATTTGCTGAGAATATTTGTAAGGAATAAGACATTAGGTTTTGTTCAACGAGTCTCCTGCATTTATTGATAGGATCATATAGTTTTTCTCCTTTTTTCTGTCAATATTGTGAATTATATTATTTGATTTTCAAACTTTACATCAATCTTGTATTCCCTGATAATCCCATGTGGCCACACAGTAATCTCCTTTTTGTATATTGTTGGATCAGATGCGCTCAAATATTGTTAAAATTTGCATCTATGTTCCTTAAGAATATTACTCTGTAGTTTTCTTACAATGTTGTTTCTGGTTTTGCTGTCTCTTATTTCGAGTGTTGGGACTCACTTCCTCACGGCTTTTTCCCAGATCTGTCTGGCCCGAGGTTTGTCCGTTGGGTTCATCCTTTCAAACGCTTCACATTTGGTTCCACTGATCTGCTCTGGTATTTTTCTTTCCCCATTTCATCAATTTCTTATTATCTTTATTATTTCTTGTGTTTTTCTTAATTTGAAATCAATTCTCTCTTTTTTCTTATTTCTTAAGGTAGAAGCTAAGATCAGTGTTTCAGAAACTTATTTTCTAGTCAGAAATTTAGCGTTCTAAGTTTTATTTTCAGCACTGGTTTAGCTGCGTCTTGCACATTTGACATTTCAAGTTTTTATTTCATTTGTTTAAAAACACACTCTGAAATTCCTTGTGGCTTCTTCCCTGACCCGTGAATTCTTCAGAAGTGTGTTATTTAGTTTTTACATGTTTGGGTTTTTTTTCAAATATCTTTCAGGTATTGATTTCTGATTTAATTTCATGGTGGCCAGAGAACACACCTTATAGGACTCGAACTCTTGGAAACTAGCGATAGTTGTTAGTTATTATTATGTTGGTCCCAGAGTAAGATCTGTGCTGGGAAGCATGTGTGTGCATTTGAAAAGAACGTGTTTTCTTCTCAGGCAGCACACACCCTGAATCTCAAAAAGGTCAAACTGGCTGATAGTATTGTTCAAAAAGTCTGTGCCCTCCCTGATTTTCTGCGTGCTTGCTTTGTAAATTACTGAGAGAGGTTTCTAAAGTATCCAACTGTGACTGTGGCTTTATGTCTTTTCAGTCCTGCCGGGTTTTGTTGCTGATATTTTGAGCCCTATTATTAGGGTATAAACATTTAGCACTGTTCTCTCTTCTTGATGAACTGACTCCTTTATTATTATTAACTGATGTTCTCAATCGTTGTTAATACCCTTTATTCTGAAATCTACTTTTTCTGATATTAATGTGTCCTCTCCAGCTTTCTTCTGGTTATTCACAGCATGATACAGTTTCCATCCTTTTTCTCTTAATTTACCTATTTCTTTTTAATAAGGTGAGAAGGCAATATGTAGTTTTCTCTTGCCTTTTTATTCAATCTGATAATTTCTGCCTTTTATTTGAGGTATTTAGAGCATTTACATTTAATGTGATTATTAATATAATTGAACTTAAATCTACTATATTGTATTTATTCTCTATGTGTCCCATATGATGTTTTCTTTTTCCCAGCTTCCTTTGGATAAATTGAATAACTTTTATTTTTCAGTTTATGTCCTCTGTTGGTTTATTTCCTGTAGTTCTCAAAAATATAGGTTTTTAGGGTTTACAGTATTAGACTTCTAGTCTTAAGCTGATCGAAGCCCATCTTTAAGTAATATTGGATGACTTTCCTTACAGTGTAACAACCTTACAAGGCTGTACTTCCGTGTTTCCCTGCCAGTCTCTTTGGTATTTCTGTCACGCCTTGTATTTCTACTCGTATTTTAAATCCCACAACATATTGTTATTATGTTTGCTTGAAATAGTCCATTATCTCTTTGTTAAAAAACCTCACCTGGGGATATGCGTTACTGATTTTAGAGAGCAAGGGAGGGAGAATGAGTGAGTGAGAGAGAGAGAGACATGGATTGGTTGCCTCCGACATGGGGTCATTGGTTGACCCCATGTGACTCCGACATTGGTTGCCTTTGACCAGGGGTCAAAGCTGCAACCCAGGTATGTGCCCTGAACTGGGATTGAACCTGTAACTTTTTGGTGTGTGGGACTATACACCAAGTAGCCACCTGGCCAGGGCCAATGATCTTTTAAAGAGGTTTTTTTGTTGTGGTTGTTGTTTTTTAATATAAGAGAACATTTCTTTTCTAGTTATCCAATACTTGCCATTTCTGGTGCTCACTATTCCTTTGTGGACGCCCAAATTTTTGCTTTTTGCTTGCTGGTCAGAGGACTGAGTTTATCCTTTCTTTCAGGGAAGGTCCGCTTTTGCTGACTTTCTGCAGCTTCTCTACGCCTGGACGAACTTTCTGCATGTTTGTTTCTGAACAGTGTTTTTCTGGCTGGGTAACTCATGCCAGACGGCGGCGTTCACCTTTCTGATATCCCCCGGCTGTCTGCGTGCGCGTCTCCGAGGAGAAGTCAGCTGTCGCCATCACACCTGTTCTCTGTGCGTGTGGTGCCCCTCCCGCCACCCCCACCCCCGGCTGCTCATAAAAACTCCCTCTGCATCCCTGGTTTTGGGCGATTTTATTACGATGTGATTTGCTGTGGGTGTGGGCACGTTTCTAGTATTTGGGGGTAAATCTAGTATTCATTTAGCTTCTTGTATTTGTGGGTTTATAGTTCTCACTGGATTTGGAAAATTCTTTCAGGTACTCTCCTCCCCACTCGCCTCTCCCTCAGGGGCCCCAACTGCATGCATGTTAGGCTGTCTGAAGGCGCCCCTGCTCACCCGCGCTCCTTCAGTGGTTCCCCACTTCTCACTCTCTCTGGGTCAGGTCTGGGTCTGTGACTATTGATTTTTTCCCTGGTTATGGGTTCCATTTTCCTGCTATTTTGTAGTCTTAATAATTTTTTATTGGATGCCAGCATTTTAATTTTAATTTTGTTGCCCTGGCCAGGTGACTCTGTTGGTTGAGCATTGTCCCGTACACCAAAAGGTTGTGAGTTCGATTCCCAGCCAGGGCATGTGCCTAGGTTGTGGGTTGATCCCCGGTCAGAGCGCATGCGAGAGGCAGCCAGTCAATGTTTCTCTCTCACATCGATGTTTCTCTCCCTAAAAATCAGGGAACATGTCCTCAGGTAAAGATTAATAAAAGTAAACAATAAAAGTAAATTTTATTTTCTTGGTTGCTGGATGTTTTTATATTTCTTTACATATTCCTGAGCTTTGTTTTGGAGGCCATTATGTTACTTGGAAACAGCCAGATCCTTATGAGGCTACTTTCGAGCTTTGTTAGGCTGGACCAGAATGGCCAGTAGGGTGGGGCCAAGCTGGCCCCGCCCCTGGGGCGGCATCCGCTGTGTCCTCTTCTGGACGCTCTCCAGTATCTCAAGGTTGCCCTGCTTTAATGAGGACCCCGAATATCATATTTTGCTGTGTGTAATGCACACTTTTTGCCCAAATGTTTTAGGACAAATTTTTATAATGACTGCATACCGTGGGTATAATAATGGGTAGACTAAGCCCGTGTATAATGTGCACAAAAATGTGGGTGCACACGACGAAACATGGCACCCCTGCCCCTCTGTGAGCTTCAAAGACTGTCTTGCCTGTTGACCCCTGGGGGGCCTTTCCTGGCCTCACAGGCGTGTGCCGGTGGGACTGCAGCGCAGGGGAGCTCTCTGCAGAGCCCCAAGCTCTCTGTGCACGTGGCTGCCCTCCCCACGTTCCTCCGCCCTCCGGGACACTGCCCTGCAGTTTTAGCCTCACCCTTCGCCGGGCTGGCAGCTCGGCTGCCTCTCGGGGTAGTGGGGAACCCCAAGCTCTGCGAGGCCAGCCCCTCCTGCAGCGTGGCTCCGGGCATGTCTTCCGGGGGGTGGCCAGAGGGCTCACCTCATTTGCCCCCTTCTCTCGAGGTCCCCGTCCTGTGCTGCCTGCTGTTTTACGTCTGGAAACTTCGGGTTCATCTTTTCCTTTCAGTGGTTTCCTCTGGTGGTGGTTCCGGCGGGAGGGTCAGCCTGTCCCTTTGGCTACATCGTGATCACAGGCAGAAATCCTACGCACGCAGCTTTTTGTTGGGGCAAAATACACATAAAGTTTAGCTGTTTGACCTTGTTAAGTGCAAGCATCCCCACCAACCATCTGCAGAGCTATTTCCATCCCCCCAGACTCACCGTGTCCCCATTAAACCCTGACTCCCAGGCCCTCAGCCTCTGCCCCGGCACCCGCTGTTCTGTTTTCTGTGTCTGCGAATCCGACTCTCCCAGGTGCCTCACACAGGTGCAGCGGTGCAGGTGCTTTTCCCTTTGTGTCTGGCTCTCTTCACCAGCCGAATGTCTTCAAGGCGCCTCCACCTGTGGCTCGCGTCAGGGGACCCTCCCTGTTCGGCTCAAGCTGAACCCCGTCCCGTCCTGTGGCTGCGCCACAGGCCGTCTGCCTGCTCACCTGCTGGCAGGCACCTGGCGTGTTTCTGTCGCTGGCTGCCGGGAATAGATAATGCCGCCGTGGCACGGTGTGCTAACGTCTCTTCAAGTCCCGCTTTTAACTCCACTGGGTGTACACCTCGAAGTGGAATTGCTGGACCATGCAGTAATTCTGTGTTTAACTTTTGATGAACAACTGGACTCTGCTTCCACGGCAGCTGCACCATTTTACGCTCTTGCCAGCAACGCACAAAGATGCCAGTGTCACCTGCTCCTCGCCAACACCTGTCGTTTATGTTTTCAGATTGCAAGATCGCAATGGGAGTGGAGCCAGATGCAGAAGGAAGAACATTTTGTGATCGCCCTTCTGTGCGGTGTCTAGTGCACACACACAGCCATCAGACTCCCTCTGCAGCGGGAAAGAACGGCCTCCCGGTCCAGCAGGGCCGGGAATGGTGGGCAGGGAGCTCGCCCAGGGCCCGGGCCAGGGCCAGGGTGGCGGAGCGGAGTCAGCCCCCGGCAGCCTTACTTTTCAAGACAACTGACCGCACACTTGGCCCGTACACGGTGCTGACAAGCCCTCAACACGCCCCAGGGGTTGCTTAGTTGGAGATGCGGTGGCAGCAGTGGGGGGTACTGTATGACTCCAAGTGTGGCTGCAGCAGAGGGTGTGGGTGGGGAGGGGTGGCAGGGGAGGCTGGGCTGTGCCCCAGGGTCACACTTCCCTGGGGTGCCTTCAAGTGAAACTCAGGAATTTGATCTCCCTCCCAGGAGCTAAGGGAAGGTTTTAAGTCGGGGTCCACCTGGCTAGACCCGTGTGGCTCCAGGTCACGCTGACCATGGCAGCTCAGAGGGCACGGGAGAAGAAGAGACTCAGGGCGATGAGTGAAGACACGGGGAGAGGGGTCGGGGCGGCTCAGCAGTGGTGACATGAAGGGCGGGAGTTGCCAGTCCCTCCCCCCCCCCCGGGGAGAGGGTGATGATGGCGCAGGGCCTGGCCCCGGGAAGCGTGCTTGCCCTGGTGGAGCGGGGGCTGGGAAGCCACTGCATGTTTGGAAAGTCACCGATGGCATGAACATGGGCTGACCTGCGGTAGGGGAGAGCACCTTGTCTCGACCTGGGCAGGTCTGTCCGGTGTCTGGAATCTGCGAAGGTGGTCAGAGGCGTCGCTGAAGAAGCCTCGGTTGCTCACCTTGGAAGCTCGACACATGCGAAGGGTGAGCCGGGGCTGCTGGCCGGTGGCACCGAGCTCGGTGAGTCTCGGCCACCCTCCCCCCTTGCCCCTCCCTGCCTGCCCCGCTGGACACGGTGGAGAACACTCCGTCAGGAAAACAGGAGACCCCCGCTTGTTTCTACCCGTGGAGCTAATGGTCGCTTCTGTTCTCGATGTGAGTCGGCCTCTGGGCGCCTGGCAGAGAGTCAGGAGTCATTTGTCATGAGGAACAAAACCCGTGCTTGTGTGGACGAAAGAACCCTTCCGCTGTCAGGAGCGGGCCGTTCGGATCCATCCGCAAACGGGGCCCGCGCGGAGATCTGGGTCAGCGGACGTGTTCGCAGGACAGTGACGTTCCAGAACGGCCCGGGAACGCAGTGGTGGATCAGGAGAGCAATGTGCCCGCCCCGCCCTGCCCCAGTTTCAGGGTTTCCGGACGTTTTTATATGGTTAGAACGGAACTCTTGATATATTGCACAAACCAGTGCACCCAGGACTGGTATTTCTAAACTCAGGTGGCTCAGCTGCCCCGGGGGCCCAAATCGGCCCCTCCGCACCACAGTCTGTCGGACCCCCGCCTTCTGTTCCTTCTCTCACCCCCCACCCCCGGCCTCCTGGCCCCTTCCCCTCCTTCTGTCTCCCTCACAGTCCCACTTACCTATTGCCATTCTCCTGAAATTACCATCACCACTTAGGAAAATTGGTCTTCGTGCACCAGCAGCGATGACAGATCTCCAAGCAATTTCTTCCTTGGAGAATTTCTGTGCTTTTGAAAAAAACACCTCTGGATACTTAAAAAAAAAAAAAAGGCAGCGGAGGGAGCTGCGAAGAAAGGCTAATACCTTTGTTTCTGATGATATTTTTATAAGGTTCCCACTGGGAGACATGGAATTCTGTTGAGAGGAAGAAAGGCTCGGAACAACGCTAATCATGTTGATGGAGCCTTTCTTCACAATCGAGTGAGCGGCCCCACTTTCACACACCTCAGCCATCAGGAGCTCAGAGTTGGAATCTCCTGTGTATTTCGAAGTAGGGCTAAAATATCAACCCTTAATTGATTCATCCCGAGCAAGCACGGAGACCAAAATTTCACGGGACGGATCTACCGTGAACAAAGGTAAACACTGGAAAACACAAGCGAATTCAGCGTTCTGCAGCAGCCATACTGCTTTAGGGGGAGAGCTCAGTGGCTTTCCATGGGCATCGTTAAGAGGGAGCGTGTCACTTCCACGCAGAAAACACGGCTGAGGCCTTGGCCCCTCCCTCGGTCTCTTCTCCTAGGTAGCAGGTGTGGGGCAGACGGGGGGTGCGTGGCATGGCCCAGGACCCCGAAGATGGGGCTCGCAGAGAAAGGAGGTTCAGGCTGGAGAGGATGAGGAGGAGGCCACAGTGGGGGATGTGCGATGTTTGCACGTTAACCCCTGAGCCCCCATCACCACCACCCCCATGAGTGTCACTGGCTGTGGACCAGGCTGGTGACCTGTGACACTACTGAAGTGTCAGGTGTTTGGGGGTGCTCTGTTAGCACCGGGCAGGCAGTGGGGGACAGGGGGATGTGAGCCTGCTGCCCCAGGGGCTGGCCCCGCTCTGTGTGGAAACACCCAGCACACAACTAAGGAGCAGTTAAAGATGTCATTGTGGTTGTCCTCGGTCACCGCAGGAGAGGCCAGCAGAGGCCTGGAAGGTGTGGAAGGGACTGACTAGACCCGGACCAGGGGATTTGTGTGTGAACTGGGTGGGTGCGATGTTCGGGGTGGGGAGGGGATCCCAGGTGCAGGAAGCGGCGGGCTGTGGAGGTGGAGGGGGCGAGTGACCCTGGGAAAGAGGGCGGGGCACTGAGCCAGCCTGCAGGCGTGCCTCCCTGGCAGCAATGCCCTGCCACCTCCTTGTGGCCGTGGGGTCGCCACAACCCCTCAAAGGTCATTACGGGGCCACTTGGGCACTTTTGACCTAGCGGTCTTGGACCTCCCTGGAGTGGAACGCAGAACCTCCCCCTGCCGGGGCTGCCCCGACGGCACCACACCCTCTGGCCACTGCAAGCTCCGTCCTCCGCACCCCGCGGAGACGATGGCAGCCGCCCGTCCCTGGCATCCGTCCCCGATTCGCCATCTGCCCTAGACAGCAGCTTTCTTCTTGCCCTCCCTCTCCGCTTCTCGTTTGGACTGGGGGGCGGACGACAGTGCCGCGGCTTGCGCTTGGGGAGCCGTGCAGAGCCAGGGGCTCGGGGGACGCTCAGGGAACACTCGGGGGACGCTCCGCGTGCTCAGGCCTCTTCCTGCATTTTCGCCAGGATGCCCCTCTCTGCTTCCAGCTCAGCTCTCCAGGCGGCTGGCTGGCACAGGTAGGGGGTGGGGGGGCGGGGCTCCGGTGGGCCCTGCCCACAGGATACAAGTGCAGGGGAGATTTTAGAGACCCTCAGAATCACCTTCCATTAGCTAATGTTCTTTCTAAAAAATACCCTGCAAGGAAATTGGACAGAGGGCTAATGCAGGCAGAGAGTCTGGGAAAAAAAAGAAAACCTGTTCTCTTCTCGAAGCGTTATCAGTGGCACGCCATATGGTTTCGGCCAAACCACTTGGCTGCTGTAAGATTTTCTATTCCCAATTGTAAAACCGAGCTAATAGAATTTGCCACCCCACCAGGATATCACAAGCACTAATCAGAATGTCTATAAATGCCTTTGAATTCCTTGGGAAAAACATGCGACCAAAATACCAAGTGAAATTCATATAAATGTCATCCTAACCCCGGGTCTTGGTTTCGAGAGTGGGAATTCAGGGCCCTGTGGACCCACTCATTACGGTTCTCACCGGCATCGCAACGGCCGGATGCCCCGGGTCTTAGTTTTTTAAAAAATAGGACTGTGAACTCTACCAGGGGGAGGCTCAGAAAATCCTCATGCGTGAGTGAGCCCATCACAGAGACCTGTGTGTGCGAGGAGGAGGTTTGCTGTGGACGCCTGGGCTGGTTCGATGCGTTTCTGCCGTCCGGTTTTATCCCCTGATCTTTGGAGCTGCCGGACAGGTGACCTCTGCACTGACACGCTCCTCCGCCCTTCCTGCTGGGGAGAAGCCCCTCGACCCCCGATTTGACTCCCTGGTGCGGCTTACTTAGACTTTGGTCCACGTGTTCCCTCCAGAGATCTCTGAGGAGAGCAGGAGAGATCCAGCAGCCCCAAATTAGTTCAGGAGCCAGCATGTCCCTTGCTTTAAGGAACACGGTAAACATTTCAGAGGAGCGTGCCAGCTGGTTATCTAACTCCCTCCGCAGCGGCTTCAGGGGAGAGAGCAGTAGTGAAGGACTGTTTGCCAGAAGAGACTCTGGGGGACGGGTTCGGGTTTTAAAAGGGAAGGAAGAAAGAGCTCCCGTGGGCTGCAGGTTCCCAGGCCCCCTCTGTGGCCCGGAGGCAGAGGCTGCGCCTGCAGACCTTTCATGGGGAGCCCCAGCCCCGCCCCGTCCCTGCTGCTGGGGGTGTCCCCGAGAGTTGAATACGCCGATGTGTCCAGCAGGCTCCCTGCGAGATGAGACACGGCTCCCAAGCCTGGGATGGCAGAGTGGACGACCCACCCCTCTTCCGTTTCCTCAGCAGGCTCTCCCCCCAGAGCCTGGCCTATTGGCCCCGAGGTCAGGGGCTTGGGTCTCACGAGAAGGGTGGGCCGCCGAGACATCAGCGCCTCCTCGATCCCCTGCCCCAGCTCTACCCTCCTTAAGAGTCTGGCCAAACGGAATCCACATGTGCCTCGGCCATGGGAGGTTCTGGTTAGTTCAGAAAGAAAGAACTTCCTTACACACTCGAGTCTAACAACAACGAGAGGCTACTTTGCGATGTGCTTTTGGGTACGTGTGGCCCTGAAGATGAGCGTTACTCGCTCCTTCCAGAGAACCCCTGCCACCGGCAAGTTGCACGTGGCTGCCGAGAGCAGCCCCGTTACTTCCTCCCGCTCTGGGTTCTGCCGTCTTCCCACCGGGAGCTGGAAGAGCTGGAAGACAGCAGCCCTCGCTCCGGCGACCTCCTGGTGCTGTCAGAAAATCGCCACTTTGTTGTGTGGGTCACAGGTCAGCCTGTCCGCAGGGGTTCCTGTAATTGCACAGGACGGGCTTTGTGCAGGCTCAGGACAGCTTTCCCTTCCGGCCCATTCATTAGGAGGGCAGGTGCCGGGCTTGCCTCGGACCTGAGCCGCCCGCAGGCAGAGCTTCTGGGAGGCACCTGGCGGGCCTCTGTCCCGGGAATCTTAATGAGGAGGCGCTGCTGGGTCGGTTGTGTCGAGGAGCCTCAATTCACCCCCGGGGGAGCCTGACCCCCCCGATTTTCTGGTTCTCCGTGCTCCTTCCCTGCCCAGTGAATGGCGGCCGGCAGGCCCAGTGAAGGGAAATCACCGCCGAGGTGGGAGTGTGTCTAGAAGCCCGCTCCTCCCTCTCAGATCTTCGCAAATGGCCTCCTCTCCTCTCTCTCAGGCAAAGCTCCAAGGGAGGAGAGGTGTCAGAGGGGCCTGGACCTGGCCTTGTCTCCCCCCTCCCTGCATACTAGGTGATAAGGCCCTCCCATATCCCGTGCCTTGGTTTAACCTGCAGGAAGGCAGGAACGAGGAGCTGCCCACATGCGGTTGGGGCTACGACGGAGGCGGGGAGATGCCCACTGCTTCCGTGTCCTTCACGCTGAAGGCCGCTGCAGAGCAGGCACTCCTTGTCTCCGCCTGCCCCTTGTGCCGAGTCCTTCTGTCCTTCTGAGCTGTCGGAGTGTGTCAGCCAGGCCCCCACTGCTCTGGGGGGCAGGTCTGGGACCCCCATGGCACTTCCAAGTCACCTCCCTGTTTCCCTGCTGGTTTGCAGAGGGGCTGGGAAGATGTGGGCCCATCTGCACAGGAACCTCCTCGTAGGAAGAAGGGACAAGGCAGGTCCCTCTTCCCTTCACCAGGGGAGAATTTGAGGACAATGCCTAGGGCTGTGGGGGGTCATTACTGGTGGTGTGTGCTGGACTGGCGGGGTTGGAGCCCTGAGGGGACAGAGGCGGCCGTGCAGGGGGACCCAACAGAGCTGCAGCATTGGGACCCTCTCGAGGGGCATTACTGTGATGCACCCAGAAGGCCCACTAAACTGGATGGGCATTGCGCGGGGGCCCCACCCTGCTGGCCACAGGCCTAGTCAGGGCAGCCCTCTCTCTGGGTTGCCAGGGGGCCTAAGTGTGACCGGTTCCATATGTGGTGCTGTGGCCACACAGGTGCCGGGGGGCTGGCTGGAGGGGGGCCAGTGGGCCATGGAGAGCTGAGCGCCAGGCAGGCAGCTGCCCTACCTCTCCTGCGGGGCTGGGTAGCCAGCACCCTGGGGTGGCGCTGGGGCAGAGCCTGCCAGCTTGCTCACCATAGGGGAGACTGTAATGTGGCAAAGGCCGGCGTCACCGCAGGCTGGCTCTGTCCATTAGCAGCTCTAGGTGGCAAGAGTCAGCCCCCGACTTGGCTTTCTGGAGGGGAGAGGGGCTAACGTCAGTGACCTCTGACCCCAGACAGTCCTCGGAAAAAAATTCGGTTTTGAAGAGACAGATGAAAAGTCCTCCCGAGGTTGAATCTGGTTCGATGGGAAGGTCTCTGCTCCGGGCATCGTGGGTCTCACGCCACAGGTCTCTCCTCACCTTCCTTTCCGTCCTGCCCTCCTCCCCCACTCCTGTCACACCGGCAGGTCCCTGGGACCTGCCTTCACGTTCAGTTACCACCGTCATGCCACTGTCATTATCCACATGCCTTAAAAGACTGAGCTCCGCAGTTTGGAAACAGCGTGCCTTTGAAAAGAGGGGCATCCAGGTGGCAGCGCCCGCTTTGGGACCTGACAGGGGTTTGAGGATTATTCATATTTTCTATACTAACTGTGTGGTGTGTTCCCATTGAGCCAGAATGGGTTTTATGCACTGGGTACCCCTAAAACCTTTCCTGGAGCAAAGTACAAGGTAAGAATAAACCAAGCCAACCAATTTCCAGCATGCGCGCTGGAACATGGCCGTGCCTGCAAACGACTTCTTTTTTCAGCCACGCAGCTCCATTAGGGACCGTCAGAGAGGAGTGCAGGCTCCAGAGAAGGGCTGAAGGGACAGACAATGGAGCCCCTCAATTTGCTGCTCTTCACACGCAGCCTCTTAATGGCTTTCTGAAGGCCATTGCCGCCGGCAGGGCGCCGGAACGGACGCTCACACCTGTGGGGGTGAGACGCCGTCTCCCAGCCCGAGTGCCACAGGAAGCGCTGCCTGGAGACAGCAGGCGGCCGCCCACGCCACCCGGAGCCGCGGGCAGCCTCCTGGTGAAATGCTGCGGAGGCGGCCCTGAGCTCGGCCGCTAGGCAGGGTCAGCGCCGGGTGTCATGGGTGAAGGGAGCACGCCATCACAGTTCGTGTCTGTCCACGAAAGTCCAAACCCCACGAAAGGTTTATGAGTCAGTAATTATGTCTGGGTCACAGCCCAGGGCTAGACCCAGAGGCAACATCTCAAAGGATTAAGAAAATGAGGGTCACAGTTTTTCGGTTCATTTTGTACATTAGCATCAAAGCACGAGGCGTAAGGGGGGTCCGCGGCGGCTACTGGTGGTAGATTAGGGAGCCTTGCGCTTCATTTACACCAGTGTGCGCAGCTGGTTAGCGCCGGACACCCACTGAGCACGGAGGCACGCAGGAGGCGGGCCCACCCGGCACCGGGCAGATTAGCTCTGCGGCGCCGTTCCGACGCTGGAAAAACACGTTATCCCAGAGGCACCGAAGGGCAGACGGGGCCGGCCTCAGGCAAAGGTTGGCCTCTCAGTGAGTTAGGGGCCTGGGGGGTGACCACCTGCAGGACCTGCCCGGTCTTGGGGGACCAGTCTGGAGGGAGCACCCACACCCTCCTTGGCTTCCACCGCCAATCTGTGAGCTGGCCAGACTCCTCTCGTCCCCGTGTCCGAGGTCGGAGGTGGCTACCTCGGGAGCTAGAGTTCTGCACAGCCCTGTGGTAGGGTGGGCTGCGTCCCCGCGGCCGCCCCCTAGCGACGCTTTCGGATGCGACCCTGTGCCTGGGCGGAGACCCGGCAGGAGGGCTCCTCCCACGTGGGCGGAGGCTCAGGCGAGGAGCTGGATTTCCCAGGAAGGCTGACCTAGGCAGCTTGAGATCGCAGGCTGACCCCTGGCCCTGACTCGGTCACTCGTCTGTGAACGGAGGTGACCGGTGCCCATGTCAGGGTCCCCATGGGGCGCAGTGGAGAGCCTGCCCTCGTGACAGGCTGTGTTAGCAGTGTGAGCCGGACAAGGCTTTCACAAGCGGCTGAGTGCTGGGAGAGCACTTCCAGCAGGAGGCAACGAGGGGTTTCAGGCAGAACTGCGGTGGCTGCCCAGCCCCGCCTCGCCACGTGGGCGCACTTATGCAGCTCCCTGGGCCGTGTGGCTGCTGAGGGCACCATGGCCCTCGTCCTTTTGCAAGATTTTATGCTCACGAGGGGCATGTCCTCTCGGCATCCCCCACACGCCCTGGAACCCGACGCCGAGGATCCTTCGGGAGAGCCAGTGGGTGGGCTGGGCTGTAAGGTATGCGGGGGTCTGGGAGCCAGCGGGCAGTGTGCGCCCAGCCTGAAGAAATGGGGCTGCTGATACTCATTCCAGATGAAGACTTGAGTCTTTTTCCTTCCCTACGATCGAGGCCTTCCTCTCTCTTTTCTAAATTTACCTTTTAAGAACAACAGACCCAAGGGACGGTGCAGGTGAGTGTGCAGCTTGTCTCATTTTCACAAACTGCACACACCTGTGTAACCAGGATCCCGCTCAAGAGACTGAAGGTGACAGCACTGCAGAGCCCCCGTCCCTGCCAAGTTCAGCCCCCTCCTGGCTGCTAACCACTTGGTGAGCTTCGCCGGTTCTCGTAGGTCACACAAGTGCGATGACGTAATCTGTGCCTTCCTCATGCCCTGCTGCTGTGATTCCCACATTCGTGTGTGTGAGGTGTGGCCACATTCCCGCGTGTCGCATTGGACCATTCTCTCCTGTTCCGCTGCCACCCGGACGCCCCACTCTGCCTGTCCCTCTGGCAGGGAGCATCGAGGTTCAGGCCAGTCTGGGGTCCTCCTTCTTCCTCGTCCAAGGAGAGCTGCTGGGGACGTCCTGGCTGGCGCTCTTTGCTGACTATCTGTGGGCAGGAAGGGCTCTGGTGGAGGACTCCGTGGGATGCACCATGGGCGCCTCACCGGCAGGGGCTGGGAGCCCAGTAGGGCTGCGTCTTTGCCGATGTGTGGCATTTTTGCCTTCAAACCTTCAGTCTCGTTTGCCTTTTCTTTTCCCCCCTTCTCCTCCCCTCAATTCACCTCTAGAAATATGGCCATCTGGTTTTTGACAAAGATGCAACAGCAATTCAATGGAGAAAGAGAGGTCTGTCCAACAAATGCTGTTTAATTGGTTATCCATGTGCAAAAACTGAACCTTGACCTAAACTTTACCCTTGTGTTTGCAAACATGCAGGAGGATATTCATAAAAATCGTGTGAGGAACAAAATCTCCATAGGGCCCCCGACACGGAACTCAAAGGCGCCTTTCTTTGGCTGCAGTGGAACGCAGTTAGAAGTTAGTGTGGAAAGACCATCAGCTCCAGGGGCTCACGGCTGTACCCTGGAGCCCAGATGAGGGAGTGCCGTCGGGTTTTGAGCTGATGAACCTGTAATCAGGCTGAGCAGCTGGCAGGCTGTCTGTGAGAGCAGGCAAAGGGCCCTGGAAGGGATACAGCTGGTGTTCTCCGAATGTCCACAGCCGGGTGTTCCGACCCTTTGCTTCTGCACTGTGTGGCCACTCTGCTGGCCATTTGCCCTCTCAGCCCCATGATGGTGACTGTCCCCAAGATGGTGACTGTAATTACAGCACTAACAGTAATAACGATGGTGATGACACTGTGTCTGATGGTTTATGCCAACCATTGTCCTCTGCCCCTTATGCTCACTCCCTGAATGCTCATATTAGTCCATAGGGCAGGCACCATTATTCCTCATTTAAGGAGGGGAAACTGAGGCAGAGAGCTGCGGCAACTTGTCTGAAGTCATGTAGCTAACAGTGGATGGATGCAGGAGCTGACTCCAGGCCTAGTCCGTCCCCTGGGCTCACCATCGATGTTGCACTGGAAAACCCGGTATTTCATTTTCACGGCCAAGGCGGGACCAGGGGGCCAGTGGGGTCACGTGCTGCCCTGGTCACAGAGCAGCCTGGGAGAGTGACTGATCGGTAGTGGGCGCCGGGCGCCCTGGGGCAGCTTCAGAGACCCCGCGATTCACAGCTCAGAGATGGGCACGCGGCGACCAGGGCAGGACACGGTCCCTCAAGCAGGAAGGAGGTGAGGCTCGAGGCCCACGCTGACGAAAGCTATTCCCACCACGTTGACAAGGAACACATTCGCTTGCAATTAAAAAGCAATTTTCAAAATAACTTGTGTTAAAAAGAAAATTGAAGATAAAATTTAAAACTCTTTAGAAGGAATTGAGAAGGGCTGAACTACAGTGGACCCCACAGAGGAAAAATCCACAGAGAAAAACGACCCACAGACAAAATGGGAGAGGGGACCAAGGACCGCGTGCGTGGACAGACAAAACCGAAGACAGGCCCCGACCTTAACAGGCATGCTGTAAAAATGTAAGAAACAGGTGAGACCTAGGTCACACTCACGCAGACTGTTGCACGGGAGAGAAGAAGATGGCTTCCAGCTCATGCGATGAAACCAGCATCGCTCTCACACCGAATCCAGACAAGACTAGCACAGAAAATACGTAGGCCACCCGGCTTACGGAGATGATGCGAAAAATCCCAAGTCAAACCTTAACGAAGAAGATGCATCCGTCCATCAGAAGACGCCACCAGTCCTGGGAGAGCAAAGATGGGTCCCATTTAGGGACTCTGTGAGAGCGACTCCCTACGACAGCAGTTCAATGGGAAACCAGCATGGCCTCTCTCTCCGGACCTTCTGAGTTCTCCCCAAAGAGCCGGCGCTGGAAGTCTGGGAGCTACATTTCCCAGGTGGCCTTGCAACAAGGTCTTGTTGGATTCCACCAGCGAGCGGTGCCCGCTGCTCTGAGAGGAAGACTGGACCGCAGGGGCGGGCAGGACCACCGAGCTGCTGAGCAGGCCACACGCACACTGCCTGACGCCGCGGGCGCTCGCGTGCCGCCGTTCGTGGGGGAGACCCAGCGTGACTGTGGCCCTGCAGTCCCGCCCACGGAGGCTGTCCCTGGCGCCTCCGAAGCGTCCCTCACCTCCGTGGAGCAGAAGGCGCTCGCCTGCGCACAGTGGTAGGTACTGGAGGTCCCCCAACGATAGACTGCATTGGCCCTGCCCACGGAAGCAAGGCGATCGAACCGCAGGAACTACGGGCTCAGAATTCTAATGTAGGTCCTGTCCGGCTGGGTGCGCGCATGCGCACGAGCCCGTGCAGAACAGCTCGCGTCCTGCTCTGTGCGGTGTTTGGTAGGACCAGCTCCCATCTTCTCCGGGCTTACCGGGGACGGTTTTGGAGAGGTGCCTCCTTTGCTTAAATAGGTTAGTGCCTTGTAGGGGCATCTAGCTCCAAGTGGATGTTCTGTGTTAATCTGCGGGAGAACGGAAGGGGGAGACGTGATGCACTTGGGTCTCTGCACCCTTTACGGTGAGGGCCGCCACCATAACGGACGTCCCCTGGTTCCGTCTTCGCTGTGTGCTGACGGAGTCAGTGCGGTTTAGAGGAGCGGCGATTGTGTGAACCCCCGGGCCCAGGCAGGGGGTGCAGACGCGCGCTCTGCTCTCGTGGACTAGAGATGTGGTGGGAGAAAAGGTATGAAAGTGTGGTGGGGACCACCACGGAGTAAGCTCACCCACCGTGTTTCCCACAGAGCCAAACTGAAACCCTGCAGCCCTGGGGGGGAGGGGGCGGGGAGCTGCTCTCTGGGGACCCCTAGTACATGGCAGCAGGCCAACTGAGGAAGGACCCCCTGTCGGTCAGCGCCCCTCACCCCACCTTTCTCCTTGGTCTCCCAGCATCTCCTAGTTTGGACTCAAGGCAACTGTGTGACAGAAAAAGTCTGTCTCCAGCTCTGGTCTAGGGACCGTGCAGTCAGAGGGAGTGAAGCACAGCTCCCCCTCCCACTGTTTGTGGCTCTCTTGCCCCCCCACCCCAGGAACTGCGACCCCATGATGGCAGACGTCCCTCACGGGAGCCACCAGGGCCAGGTAGGGGATGCTTTCCACCTGCTGACAGACAGAGAAGGGACAGCCATCAGAGCATCCTGCCTCCGCTGGCAACATTCTGCCGGACTGCAGCTAAAATACAGTCCCTCTCAGATGAAAGGGCACTAGGAAGTCCGCTCGCTAGTTTGATTTCTGCACCTGCCTCGAACCCTCCCACGTTACATCAGCAATGGTTGGTATATCATGGACCCCACTCGTTCATCCTCATCCTTAAAAATAGCAGGGCGCCTTTCGGGCCCAGAAGCCTAGCGATCTCCAGAGCCAGCTTTAACTGCCTTGCCTGAGGCCACACACCTGGCCGGTGGCTGCTGGCACTCGGAGAGACAAACCCACTCAGGCCCGGAGGGTGATGGATAGCAGCGAGCCAGCCCGGGGCACAGCTCAGACGATGCGCCAGCGGCACAGCCTGTCCCCGGTTCGGACAGGTGTTTATCACTCGTCGATTATGTTTCAGGACCAGCTGAAGCTTTTATGTTTCACTTCCACACTTCTAGTCGGTCCTATAACTTGCTTTATCGTCGTCATTCCGCTGTGAAGGGACCAGTACAAGCCAACAGTTTGTAAACAGTCAGGGACAGGGTTTAGTCACTCGTGCTGCAGACGCACCATCCCTTCCGAAAGCCGGCCACCTAGGATGTGCATGTCTGAACGTTTAACTAACTCATTAAGGTGCTGCTCCGTGGGGTCTGACCCATGGGAGGGGTGGAAGCCATCACCACAATCAAGATAGAACACTCCCCAAAGTCCTCCTGTGTCCCCTGGTAGGCAGTATCCCTCTCTGCTTCCAGCCACAGGCTGCTACTGACCTGCTTTCTGCAAAAAGATGGAATCTCGTGTTGAGTACTCTTCCGGGCCTGGCTGAGTGCACTCGGCGTGGTGTTGCCGATAGGTGCCCATGGTGCCATGAGTGCCAGCAGCTCTTAATTTTGTTGTCAAGTGCATTCCGTCACGTGGAGGGGCTAGAGTCTGTTCACCCGTTTACCTGCTGATGCACGGTTTCGGATTGTTTCCTGTTTGGGGCTATTATGAATGCATGTGCTTTAAATATTTGTGCATTGCCCTGGGTGAGTAACTCAGCTGGTTAGAGTGTCGTCCCGATACGCCAAGGTTGCGGGTTCGATCCCCAATCAGGGCACGGACAAGAGTCAACCAATGAGCATATCAGTAAGTGGAGCCACAAATCTCTGCTTCTGTCTGTCTGTCTCTCTCTCCCCTCCACTTCCTCTCTCTATCTCTCTCTCTCACAAGATCAGTACAAGTAAATAAATAAATGTTTGTCTATCAGTTATTTTGTGGACATATTCTTTCTTTTCTCTTGGGTCATTATCTATACATGGAATTTCTGGGCCATGGGGTAAGCGTATGCTTAACTGTGAAAACATTGTCACACTGCTTTCCACTCTGGCCACACCATTTTACACACATATACTGGCTTGAGTTCGTCTCGTTGGCCTTGTGTGAGTCTGGCCCGTTTCATCCAGGTCGTCATATTGGTGGGAACAGTTTTCCACGATGCCCTTCGTTGTCCTTGTAATGTCCCTGGACTCAGCACTCACGGTCTTTCATTTCTGGGGATAGGAACCTGCATGTTCTCTCTTGTGTTAACTAGCCTAGCAAGAGATGAATCAGTTCCACTGATCTTTACCAAGAAGCGGCTTTCGGTTTCCTGATTTTCTCTGCCGGCCTCCTGTTTTCCGTGTCGCTGACTTCTGTCCCGGTTTGTGTCTGCTTCCTTTGGGTATTATTCGCTCTTCTTTTCCCAGTGTCCTGAGGTGAAAACGGAGATTATCGATTTCAGGTCATTTCTAATACATAGATCTGGTGCTCAGACGTTCCTTCTGATTTCTGCTTTTGCCACATCCCACACATTGTGATAAGTTGTATTTTCGCTTTTATTCAGTCAGAATTATTTTTTGATGTCTCTTGAGACTTCCTTTGTGACCCAAGTATCAGCTAGGAGTGTGTTGCTCAATCTCCAGGTGTTTGGGGACTTGCCGGTGTCTTTCTGTTATTGCTTTCTGGTTTAATCCTGTTGTGGTCTGCGAGCAGACTTTATTACTTCTCTCCTTCTAAGCCTGTTGAGGTGTGTTTTATGACTCAGAATCCGATCTGTCTTGGTGGATCCCGCTCGGGAAGGATGTATATTCTTCTCTCGGTCAGAGAAGGATTCTGCAGATGTCAATCTGCACCAGGTGATGGATGGCCCACGCAGTCCCGCTCCGGGCCTCCCCGCCTTCCTGCCGGCTGCCTCCGTCCACAGAGGGTACCTCTATTCCCCCTGTCGTCCCAGCAGACGTGCCTCGTGTGTCCTAACACTTTGTCTTGTCTTCTTGGGGAATTGGCCCCATTGTCATGTAATGCCCCTTGTTAAACCTTGGGTCGTGTCCCTGGCTCTGAAGTCCGCTCTGTCTGAAGTGAGTTCTCCGGCGTTCCTTTGATGGGTTAGCTCTGCGTCGGGCTCTCCCCCCTTACTTTTAACCCGTCAGAGTCTTTCTAGCGGAAGTGGGCTTCTTACTGACAGTTGGTAGTGGATCTTGTTTTCATCACTCTGACAACCTCCGTCTTTTCACTGGTATGTTTACACTGTTGATGTTTGATGTGATTATTGATCTACTTAGCGTCTCAGACTGTACGGGCTGCTGGAACGAAATGCCACAGGTGGGGGGGGCCTTGTAAACAGTAGGGGTGTGTGGCTTGTACTTCGAGGCCGCTGGCCTTCTGCTGAGGGTCCTCTTTGGGTTCACGGCTGGCCCCGTGCCACTGTGTCCTTGCAGGACACAGGGGGTCTCTGGAGCCCCTTCTGTGAGGCGCGTGTCCCCCTCACGAGGGCTCCACCCTGGGCGGCTTGGCGCCTCCCAAAGGCCGGTCCCTTCCTACCTCGGGGGTCAGACAGGGCTCCACACCTGAGTTTCAGGGGGACACACACCCGCAGCAGCGAGGTCGATGCCTGTTCTCTGTTCATCGCCCGTGGTTTCTGTTTCTTCTCTTTTTGTTTTTCCTGCATTTTTGAGCAATTCATCATTCCATTTTCTTGCCTTTATTAGCATATTCATTATATTTCTTTCTTTTTACTTTTTTTAGTGACTGCCCGGAGTGTACCAGATACATTTGCAGCTAATCCAATTCCATTGTCAGAAGACGCAATGCTGCTTCCCCGGGGAGGGCAGGCCCCTCCTGATTGAGCGGTCTCGGTCCTCCCCCCCACGCCGCCCCCCCCCATCCCTTCCCCTCGCAGTTGCCACGTGTCTTCACGAGTACGATCCCGGAAAAGGTGGTTGTCTTGATCGCTTTGGGATAAACTTATCTCTTAGTTCAACTGAAAATAATACAAACAAAGGCTTTTTGTTACCTTCCTTTATTCCTTCTCTTTTTGTAGGTTTGGTCTGATCTAGACCCTCTTGCTTCCCTCTGAAGAACGACTTTTGACGTGTGTTTCCAGGCAAATCTTTAGGCCACGACTTTTCTCAGTTTTGTCTGAAACGTTGTTTCTACTTCCCCTTTGGGGGATGACTTCACTGGATGTAGCATTCTGGGTTGGTGGACTTTCTGCTCTCCAGGCGTGGCACCCCAGCCCCTTCTCAAGAGCTTCTTCCGTGAGGGGGAGTCGGGCGTGACCTCGGTCTCCCTGCTTCGTGATTCCCCGCGTGCTCTCTGCTCAGTCACAGAGAGCGGGTGTGAAACCTCACATCACGGCGCATGCTCACTTCTCTTTCTGTCCCTGTGCCTTGACTCCCCCCCCCCCCCCGCATTTTGATGCTCTGTCTTAGGAGCGTACCTTTTTTTCCCCTCTTTTTAAATGTCACAGTGATGAACTGAGCATTGTGTCTTCACACACTGTCCCTCTTTCTTCTGGGAATCTTTCCTTTCCTGAAGTCTACTTTGTCACCTGCTGACATAAACTTCCCGTTTCCTTATCAGGGTTTGTGTGCTATCTTGTTTTCCACGCTTTTCTTTCGACCCCCGTGCCCCCACGCTTACACCAGATTTCTGGCGGACAGGCTATCCTGTGCCGTCGCCTTCTGGAGTGACGTATTTTGTTGGAAGTCCACCCTGAGGTATCTGAGGAAACAGGTCTTTAGCGTAAGGTTTTATGTTAACCTGGCTGGGAGTGGGATCATGTTTGATCTTTGCTGGAGATACATGTTCTGGAGGTTTCAAATTCCTCTAGTGGAACCCCACAGAAACTTCGTTTCTTTAATGCAAACTTTTCTGCCTTCTTTCCTTTTGGTTCACACTGGCCTCCCCCAGCACCCTGCCTCCCCCGCCTCCTCCCTGGCATGGCCACTCCCTTTGTCATTGAACCCTAAGGAGAATGAGGTTCAGCTTGGCACCAGTGGTTTTAGGAACAAAGCCTCAGGTCCACTGACCACAGAGACAGAGTTTCAGTCCAACCACAGACGTCTGGGCCTCACTGTGTTTCAGCTCTGGGCCCAGCAAAGCAGTGAAAGCCAGGTGAAGCAACACCATGGCCGGCCTCAGGACCAGACGCGCAGGTCAGCTCCCACTCTGTGCCGGTGCCGACCAACCCGTGGAGACCATGACTCTGACCGCGACCCTCGCTCCCCATCACCGTGATAATCATGTCCCCCTGTGGAACCTGCCTGGCAGCCAGGCCTCTGAGCACGGGCTCAGCTGTGCCTCCGGGCGCAGCCACTCGCTCCAGGGACACAGCCTCCCTTCCTCTGCTGCGCACTCCAGCTCGCGTCTTACTGGGCTCTGTTCAATGTGGAGGGGGGGCACATAGATGCCTTTAGCCCAGTGACAACTGTGGCACCCAAATCGTGGGTCCTGGCGCCTAAGGGAGTTAGGGTTGTGGTCTCTACTGACCAGTCATCGCTAGGGCAGGTGGCTGGTCAGTGCGCCCGGTCCTGATGCCAGCCAACTGCCTGCCCGGCAGGCCGCTGCCGGGAAGATGCCCGGAGAGTATTTCCCGTGATCCGTTTTCCCCTCTTCGAGCCTGAGACCTGAGGGGACTTTTCTTGGCTCTGCGAGGTGAGATCTCTGTGGGCCTAGAGGTAAAATCCCGTCCGCTGTGCGGCCCTGCCCCCACACAGTCCCCAGGGGTTTCTCGTCCCCATGTCCATCCACACTCCTTCCCGGCAGTTTGTCACAATCACCATTTAAGTGTTTCCACTGAGTTCGGGTCCAGTGGCTCCTGCTCCAGGCAGGCAGCGCTCAGCTGCTCCCCTGCGGGTGCTGCCTGGTCCTGTGACCTTGACTCTGATGAGTCTAACAAAAGGCATTGATTTTTACTCTGTTCAAGGTTTCTTTCTTTTTTTTTCTGGATGGGAGTGATTACTTTCAAGCACTTTACACATCAAAGCTGAAATTAGAAATCTCAAATCTTGCTTTTTTATCCAGTCTGACAATTTGCTTTTAATTGGTGCATTTAGGCCATTTACATTTTAAATTAAATTCGGTGAGCTTGCTATTTGTTGCCCTTCCATATATTCTTTGTTCTTTTTTTGTTTTTCTGAATTATTTCGGGTGGAGTATCTTTAGGATTTTATTTTCTCTTTCCTGTGGGCTTATTAACTGTATCTGTTTATTTTCTTTAAAGGTGGATCAAGGATTTGAGATATGCGCATTTAATGTATCACAGTCTATCTTCAGACATGTATCAATCCAGCACTTGTAAGCCGTGTTTCCATTTCCCCTCCCTCTTTCTGTATTATTATTGTTCTGCGCGTCACTCCTGTAAATGGCCCAAACCTCACAAAGCATCATTATTATTACACTTGCTTTATAAACAGTCAGTTGTCTTTTTATTTTATTTTATTTTTTAGAGCTGTTTTAGGTTCACAGCGAAATTAAGAGGCAGGCACAGAGATTTCTCATCCACCCCCTGCTCCTGCCCAGGCACAGCCTGCACCTCCACACCCCCGCAGCAGGGGTGCTCCTTACGGTTGTGGACTGCACCGGTGCTGCGCGGTTGCCCAGCGTCCACAGCGCGCAGTAGGGCTCACGCTTGGTGTTGCGCATCCTGCGGGCTGGGACAAATTTCTGACGACGTGTGTCCATCATTACGGTGCCACACAGAGGGTTTTCACTGCCTTAAAAATCCTCGTCCTGCCGAGCAGGGCTCAGCGGGTTGGGCATCATTCAGCAAAGCGAAGGGCCGCCAGTTCGATCCGGTCCGGGCACACGACCGAGTGGTGGGTTCAGTCCCGTGGGGGATGTGCGGGAGGTGACCCATCCATGCGTCTCTCCCACATTGAGAGACGTTTCTCTTCCTCTCTTCCTCCCTCTTCTCTAAAGATAAGTAAAGAGCACCTTTTAAAAAAATTCTCCGTGTTCCGCCGTCCTCCCGTCCCACTCCTGGCAACCACTGAGTCTCTGCTGTGTCCATAGCCCTCTGCCTTCCCCGAGGTGCCATCGAGTTGGAATCCTGCAGCACCCATCCTTTCAGACTGGCTTCGTTCGCTTGGTGATACGCGTGTCAGGTCTCTTCATGGCCTGGTGGCTCATCTATTCACGGCCCCGAATGACACCCCACTGTCTGCATGGACCACCGCCCGTTCGTGCGCCACCTACTGGAGGCCTTCTCGGGCGCTTCCGAGCCTCGGGGTCCCGATGAAAGCTGCTGTAAACCTCTGTGCGCAGGTTTTCGTGCGGACGCAGGTTTTCGTGCGGACGCAGGTTTTCGTGCGGACGCAGGTTTTCGTGCGGACGCAGGTTTTCGTGCGGACGCAGGTTTTCGTGCGGACGCAGGTTTTCGTGCGGACGCAGGTTTTCGTGCGGACGCAGGTTTTCGTGCGGACGCAGGTTTTCGTGCGGACGCAGGTTTTCGTGCGGAC